>JAVQJD010031651.1:0-84182 GCA_036023655.1 Nannoperca australis | reverse complement strand
GTGAATGACATTGTTTGTCTTTTTGAACAGAAAGATGTGATGGTTAACAGAAAATAAAAGAAAGCAGGAAACCTTAATAAAACCTCCCCCCCCCCCCCCTGTTTTTCAGGAAGGCTTTGCGCCTCCTGAGGACGAGGACCTCGATGAACAAGCCCACCTGGACCAGGATGAATACTGAACCCTTCATGTCCCCCCCCCCCCCCCTCCCAACATCTCCATCCTCCCTTTCCTTTTCTTTTCGCCCTCATTTGTTTTCTACTCTCTCTGCACGCTCTATAAATACTCACCATTATCCCTGCTCTCTGTCTGTCTTTTCCTTTCTTTCTCATATGTGTATCTGTTTCGTGACCTCCCCCCCATCCACCCTCTGGCCTTCGACATACTACACACATCTGCTCTGCACCATCGTTCGCTGCTCCTCCCTGCCTCCACTTACACAGCGACATAACAGAAATGTACAACATATCCCAGTTATTTCAGCATGAGTAATGCAGAAAATTGAGCCGCGCCTGGCATGGAGGTTGTTATGGCAAACAGTGAATTTTAAGTCTGTAAATATTACCGACATTTTGATTTCTGAGAGAACAGTGTCTTTGCTCATTATGGAGTTATTTATTTGCATTTTGTGCACTGTGGTACAGACAACGTGCCATCAGACCACTCCCAGAGCTACTAAAACTGTAACAAAAGTGACTTTTTAATAACAATTTATTTATTTAACTTATATTTCATTTAGATTCACTTTCTGTACCAAGATTGGTGCAAAGCCTTTCTGTTCATGAATTAAAAGCTGAAAGCAGTTACGATTTGTGCTCGAGTCAGCATCAAGCTTCTAGTTTCTGTTCTGGTGGGTTCATGGCATGTAGAAACGCTGAAGGAAAATATTTGGTGTAATGACTCAAGACATACGTCAGTGCTCTGCGAATATTCATAATTGATCAGCATATCTGAGCATGAGAATGTTACACAGTGACTGTGAATGACTGATATTTTGTAAATGTATTTTGTGTGGAGATTTCGTCTGATGTGGCACGATCCAGGTTAATTGCCGTCGTATCTTTTAGGCCGACATGCAGAAGCCTATGAGTTTAAAATTTAGAGTTGGACAGCCGCCTGCAGACTGACAACATGGTTGTAGATTGTAGCAGTTTTATTCTAAAATATAAGGGAGCCTGACACTGAATTAATACAGACACATTTTCACATGACAGCTTTTATCATGTTTTTCCTGCTAATCATACTGTGTTTTACACTTCTCATTTGCTGTTCAGGGTCGCCCAGGGTGTATGAGTTGTAGTTTGAAAGAAAGTCAGTATAAAGAAACCTGTGATTAGTTGACTGGTAATCAATAGCATCCACTTAAACCAAGGAGCCTCCTTGTCTTTCCCCAGCTATTTTTACTTTGCAAACTGGCTGTTGTCTGCTCTGGAACTTGCATTCATTGACCATGTAAACATTTACAGAACATTCATCTTTTGAGTTTTGAATAAATAAACAGTTGTGAAATAAATGGTTGTGGTTTATTTAGAGTGAGAGTGGATTTGTGTGTATGTGGAGAGTGAAGCTCACAGGGGCCACATCTGTTAACTCCACTAGAGTAACTCTACAAAGTACAGGGTTAGTTTAACTCTATCTGACATTATATGTGGCCCACACTAAAGCCTGTATACATTTATGACTTGTATATTTGGTAATGTACACAAAAAAGTAGGATGCTAATGAGCATGATACCTCGTTTGGTGTGCAGGTCAGAGTTTTAATTGACATATGAACACCGCGGAGCGAAGGACTAGCGTCCCATCTGATTCCAAAAAAGTAAAATATTTAACCCAGTACTTGGAGGAAGACGTCTTCTTCAATGCGATATATAGTCATCACAAAGTAACGTACATCCGTTTCCCTCCTCACATATAAAAAGGTATCAATTTCCGTATATGTTTAACGGGGGATTAGCTCAAATGGTAGAGCGCTCGCTTAGCATGCGAGAGGTAGCGGGATCGATGCCCGCATCCTCCAAAACCTTTTTTTGGTCGATAAGAATAAATTCTTTAAAAAGAGAAAAAAACCTTTCTTTTTTCTAAAGAATAACTTCGTCCGCGTCAACAGACTTTAACATTCTGTATAAATTGAAAAGTCGTTTGTCTGGCTAGCATGGCGGCTAAAATAGCATTTGTACAATTCTTCACTGAGGTTATACAAAAAAGCAAGGGTGTCAATAGTATTTAGTATGTTTACGTGTCGCTGTGATCTGCAAGTTTCTCTGGTCTAAGGTATACAAGACAAAAACACATTTTACCCTGAAGAGTAACCGTCCGAAGTCCGATGTTTTTCAATGCAAAATGTATACGAAGGTAGCGTTAATTCAGCCGGCTAAATGTCATATTACCATGAGAGCAGCAGGTGGCAGCACAGCATCATATGTGCTGTGAGCAGTGAGCAGCTGTGAGCAGTTATTAGAGGACAAGTTAAAGTTACACGGGTTCAGAGACTGTCGACAAGTACTATTCGCAAGTGAATCAACACTAAACCTCCAGTTTTATTCAGTCTTAGTACAATAATTCGTCATTTACTGTCATTAAAGGCAACATTCCATAGGGGGATTAGCTCAAATGGTAGAGCGCTCGCTTAGCATGCGAGAGGTAGCGGGATCGATGCCCGCATCCTCCAAATAGAAATTTAGTTATGTATTTCAGAAATTGGTAGAATATCAGTAAAGAGGTTAATTTCTTACTTTGTAAAGTGTCAGTGTAGTTGGTCCAGCTGACGGTGGTTTCAGTTATAGCATTCTACCATGCCAAACTTTTCCAAATCCAGAAATTAAACAAAACTGTAAACCAGTACTAGCTCTACATCCTGTTATTAATACAGTACCATGTAGTGGGTAATATATTTGGCTTTTCAGGATAAACTGACAATTACTTGTCAGCTTGTTTTCGCAACCAATAAGCAAGGAGACGTCCATTTTGGATATTAATCAATCTCAGTGAATTCCCAACTTCTCTAGGTACCTGACTGCACTATTTGTCCCATACCTTACCGGTCAAATATTTATATATCCCAATATCCCAATCAGATCAGATCAGATCTCGCCTTCTCATCATTTTTTACAGATATGCTTTCCCACCCTGTGCCCTAGTAGTAAAGTGCTAGCTACATTAACAGCTGTGAGTGTGAACAGATGACCAAATAGATGATGTTAAGATTAGAAACGTTTGTAGTTGTCACTTTATTCACAAATTCAAAAGTCAGACAAATACTGCACACTGTGTTGAGTTCACAATAAATCAGCACAAAGTTGACAGTCTTACCTTGCAACAGCAGCAACCACAACAACCACAACAACAATATTATTAATAATAATGAGCAACATAAAACTAACCTTGATTTTGAAACAATAAGAAATTTGAACCACTATATTGCAGTAATGGAGGTTTGCGATTACATGTCAATATAAGATTAAGATTGCCTTGTTGCACAGCAGCCATATTAATGGTTACAATCCGACTTTTGACAAATGGCAACAAACTATGTCACGAATGCAAGGGCAACTTACAAGTGAAATGATTTCTTTGTTTGTGAAATATTCAAATCCAGAAGATATCTCAAGCCCCCAACATTTTCTTCACCATGTAACCGGGCATGTTGTACAAGAAAAGACCCAAGATGGCCAGCAGCAGGAGAGCAGTGACAATCTTGATGGTCAGCCACCTGTACTGGTCACAGATCAGGTGTTTCGCAGCTTTGAAAGGGATGAGGAACCAGAGGAGGGCAATATCTGGGCGGCTGGGTGGAGCACAGAGACAAAGTGTGTTAGAAATTTGACAGCATAAATTAAAAAATCCATTGGGACCAAATATAATGCAGGTATTCACAAGTGGTGCTCACTAATGCATTAGTGATACAACCTGAGGTAATAATCACTTCCTCTCAACCAGGCTTGACTCAGTTCAAGGACTCTCCTGATTGCTGTCGAGTGGTTCTTCATGAATTTGTAGTTTTTAAGAACATCTAACACAGTAATTTAGCTTTCACTAGATTTCTGATGAAAAATCAGCTACATTTGGAATGGTTACAAGGGCCGTGATAGTTTGTTGTAATGTTGTTATGACTACATGAATCTTTTTAGAAACTTTTTAGAGTTTTACCGTAGACTTCTAAGTAAAAGACGATCATCACTTCACCACAAGAACGTGATTGGTTGGGTTTATTTACATCGAAATGGTTAGAATCACTTGACTTTGGTAGCGACGTGACTACATAAGTTGAAGCTTTTTAGTACTTTTACTTGGGACGTTTTTCCAAAGAAGTGAGCATAGTTTTGACTCTATGAGCTGAAGAGCATACGATAGACCAAGCCATGCGTTTAAGCCTTGTACTTACTGATGATGAAATTCTAAGGCACACGCTGTCCCTTCAGCTTCCTAATACAAACTCACAGACATGTACACACAGACGACAGGACTACCAGAAAAGGGGATGGTTCAGAGGTCAGTTTATGCACACATTTGAGCTACATACATAGAAACATAAACAGGACAAAACTTTGCTCATGCAAGAAAATCTGAACTCCAGCACAAGCCACCTACAGTATGCTAAAAAGCAATAAAACCTTTAATATCTCCAGCTGATGAGTGCTTGTTTTCAGTGGTGAACAATGGACAATGAATTAATTTAATGTGAATAAAGAAAAACACATTTTACGAAGCAAGACAAACTGCATCACCCCAACAGTAGCAATATGTAGATTTGTGCACATTAGACTACACTAATAACCAATGATGGTGCACTCAAGATCTACCATTAGTACTATTAGCACTGCTATTGTAATAGTGCTCTTTTAAAAATGTTTGATTCATTTTGTAAAATGGTAAATAGCAAAAACGTTCACAAGACTATTGTAATTATTACTGAATACAAACCCTTTGCAAAAAAAAAATTAGCATGCGCTGGTTTCTAACTCAGGCTCCCAACATTTTCTTCACCATGTAACCGGGCATGCTGTAGAGGAAAAGAGCCAGCAAGGCCAGCAGCAGGAGAGCAGTGACAATCTTGATGGCCAGCCACCTGTACTGGTCGCACACCAGGTGTTTTATGGCTTTGAAGGGAGTGAGGAACCACAGAAGGCTGGTGTCTGGGCGGCTGGAAGGAGGAAAACAGTTATGCAGACTTTAAGCATCGTGGGAAATCTAACTGTCGCTCTCTTTCTAAGCTACATTTAAATGTAAATACGGCTGATATTACTGGAACAAAGTAAAAAAGCAAGACAGAGAGACAATTTTCAGTATTTTGAGATCTTAAAAGATGATTCTAAATAGAACTACACAAAAGATATGAAGAAACAGCAACTTACCACATAAAGAAAGAAGATCCTAGGTACAAGTCCAGAACTTGATGGAAGTAAATAGGTACGAATTTCTTTCTTCATTTCAGCAAATTGTTTATTTTGGTTATTATTTTATTATGGTATTTATGTTTATGTTTTTTTAATCTTTGCTTGAAAATTCCCGTTTTTCTGTTTATGACTGATTTATCTTTTGTTTTTATTCATGCATTTATTATCATTTCATTTATCATAGTATTTTATTTGGTTATTCTGGCCTGTTTGGCATTAGACCAACTGTTTGGATCAAGCTGGACTTGCAGCAGCTGAACAACATGTATGCTCTGTGTGTTTACAGCGAGGGTGAAAAGGTAGCCAAGCCATAGAGTAATCTGAGCAATGTAACCGAGAAAAACAGGTCAAAAGACTGGTCAGTAATAAAAGCTTGGACAGTGGGGGTGATAACACAACATCCTTCATACTTGGGTTTCTCCAGTGGCTCTGGTTCGTTGCGTCCTTCACCAGCTGGGCTTTTCTCTGCTTCCTCTCCTGTCAGAAGGTGCAGCTCTGCTTCCACTTTTCCCTAAAACGGACAACAAAAACACTCCCAATCACAAGGAGGTTTTAAGCGATTGTCCAACTCCGATACGTTCAACCATCTTTTTAGTTTTTGTTCTTGCAGTCATGACCAACATTTCGTGTTACTTTTTACTTCGACCTACTGTGAGTTCCAACTCATCCTCTTCATTTCTGGCAACAAATGGCCACCAGCCTTTGATCCTCTTCTGTTTGAAGATGGAGACCATGGGCATCTCTGTCTCATTTGTCACCATCTCAATGGTGCACTGCTTGGCAGTCTTCGCACCACGTGGGAAACGGTTGAGGTCCAGCTCAATTGCACCTGTGAAGAGATGTTATATCTGTTATAATTCTGTGGCATCAACAGATATTCATGAAGCCAAAAGGATATTATAAATGATTGTCCACTGCACCTAAGAAGTCATCTGCGGAGAAATGGTCAGCGTCCCACACTTGCAGGTTAAGACGAGCGGGGATCTTGTATTCAGTCTCATCCCAGGCAAACATGGACTCCTTTTTCGAGATGACGATCTTCTCCTCGGCCATGAGGTAGTCGAAGGGGTAGACAAAGCGCCAGTTGAAGTTGCCCTCCCCAGTGATGGAGTGGTAATGGACATCTGTGTCCTGCTTGTCCTCCTGCTGCCCTTTCAACCAGCTGATACAACATACACAATTTCTTATTCAATTTGTTGTTGTGTTTCCATGTATTATGAACTTGTCTAGATCTAATTGTGTAAAGACAGAGATACATTTGCAAAAAAAACAAAACAACAATTAAAAAAACATATAGAGCTTGAAATTACCCTCGCACAAATATGTCGCTCGATTTCTCGCCAGTGAAGATATCATCATCCTCCAGAACGACCTCATCTGTGTTCCAGACGATCACCCTCAGTTCAAACCTGGACACAAGCGAGATGACAAGATGATATGATGAAATGACATCCCAGTAATGATAATAAGCAACATTTCTTGATAAAACTTTAACATTTATTTAGATTAAAGCTCCAGGAGCACTCCTCTGTTTGTTGGATTTTGTCAGCACTGTTTGAATAAACATGTACATATATATTGTATGAAAGCTGTAAACTGACTGTTTGGCTAGACAACATACTTCTTTGGTTTCCTTGGTGAAATGTCGAGGGCAGGACCAGGCGCAGTCATATCCTTGGGGTACATATCCACCCACATCTCAATTCTCCCCTAAAAGACAGTGAACACAAGGACATACTTATTAAGTATGCATAAGAAACTTTATAGAATAAAGAGGCTTGATAAACAGATGTAGCTGGCTGGAGCAGAGCCAGCATGAGTGCGCTGAATCACATACTTGTTCAATTCCAGGTTTGTCAGGGTGGAGCAGTGGTCT
This sequence comes from Nannoperca australis, assembly GCA_036023655.1. Lineage (NCBI taxonomy): Eukaryota > Metazoa > Chordata > Actinopteri > Centrarchiformes > Percichthyidae > Nannoperca > Nannoperca australis. The sequence goes on along the minus strand of JAVQJD010031651.1, from coordinate 76,914 downwards.
GGTTTCCACGTGTTCTGGGACAAGTTTGCAGCCGACCCGTGGGATTTCCCCCCAGTGTTTCAGCACAGTCAGAGCCAGGTGTTCATCTGTCTGCTTCTTCAAACCTGACAAACATTATGATGAAAAAATTTGGATTTACAGGCAGTTAGCTGCTGCTCCAGAGCATTTTAGAACAAGTACAGATGTAAAATCGCGCAAAAATGCTACTTGTTTCATCGTAGGTGATTAGTTTTATTCAGTGGGAGAAACCAAAGGGTATGAGCGAAATGAACATGTACCATTTTCATCCTCTATCTCGGTCTGTGCCATGAAGACACGGTTCTCCACCTTCACTCTCCCTCCAGGGCCATAGTGAGGCCCATCCAGTTTGCCATCCTTGCACAGCTTAGCCAGGATTTGTGTGGGTTTCATTGGGTCCCGCCACACATTGTAACCATGGCTACAGAAAAGAGAAAAGGCAGTTACAGTTACACAAAAAAACAATGCATTATTTATATCTATCATGACCCTACAATGCATAATAAAAACAAATTTTCTTTATAAAAATGAGGATAAAAGTTAGGATACTACATTCACGTAAAACTACACACATGTAGAACACACACACACACACACACACACACACAACTAAGAGTATTTTAAAGTTAATTTCATGTAGTATTCTGTGACTAATGCTATCCGAGTCACCATGATGCTTCACCTATGATCCATTAAATCATCTGTATTTTCCCACAATCTACAGGGACTTTGGTGTTTGATCCTTACATGGCGTAGTTACACGAGATACCACACGTGGCTCTGTGTTTGCTGTAGAAACGGTTCTCGAGGTCAAGTTTGGTTTCTCCGATCAGATCATCGGTTCCCACCAGGTCCCAGTCGTAAATTGACACGGTGAGCGTGGAATCCATTGGAAATGTGGCCTCTATGTCAAATGACCTGATAAGATGAGAAATACAGCATTTGTCAGGTTTTCATACATATTTCAAACAAAGCTGGTCCAGTCATAACGTTGTAAGATCATGGTACTTTAATCAGAAATAAAGCATTTCTACTTACTTGCCAAACAACGGGTTCAGCTGTTTTGAGATGTAGTTCTCTTTGTCTTTGATCTCAGTCCTTCCCAGTTTGATTGCAATGTATGGATCAGCTTTCCCATTAATGTCAGCTGGATGCAGATCAGTTGCCTACCAAAAAAAAAGGATCATTTAAGAATAATACGGATAATCCGAGCATCAGTATTCTCATTAAAACGCAGTAAAGTGCAGGACGCATAGCCTACCCTGATAACATAGATGCGGACGAGGACATTGATGGGATCATTGTGAGGAATGTTCTGAAACATTCCCATGTTGGAGTCGAAGTTTGTGTCTCTGGGCATGTCGTCCGACACTTTGTACATGCACAGTGAGCCCTAAAGGGACACAGCTAAACAAATGAATGCTTATACTGCAAAAAATATTGGGAAAAACAAGACCCCTAAAAATTGTTACATAACATTCAATTCAGTTCAGTTCAGTTCTGTAAAGCATTATGTGCTGTTACATGGTAACATTAGCTAAACAAAAAGAGTATTCAACTGATGTAACACAACTTAATCCTGTTCTATGTATTGTACTCTAAACATTCGGTTCTTACTTTGAATTTTCCGACAATTCTGTCCTCGTCTGTCACGTTTTGGTCGTCATCATCGCCGCCTTTTCCCCTGAACAGGTTAAAACTGTGGAGCCAGTCCTCAAAGTTATCAAAGTCACTCTCCAGTTCCTTGGGGTACACCTTGTTTGAGAACACCAAAAATGATCGAAACATAAATACACTTCAACCTCGACCATCTTGTCCTGTACAACCAACAAGTACGCAGAATTGCTTTCAGCTGAGGCGTCGGTGGCCGAGTCCAGTACCTTCAGCTCATCCAGCTTCGGCTTTTTCTTCTCGAACGGGTCGAATGCCGGCTTCTTCTTTTCCTTCTTTCCTTTTCCTCTCTTTGTGCCTTTCACAGGAGATTCATCAGGTTTGATATCTGAGTACAGGTTAGCGGTGAGGGCAGAGTGAAGAGGGGGAGCAGAGCACTCGAGACATGAATTCCACATGAAAGTTGCCAAAACCAGCTGTCACTCAATACAGCAAGCATGCCGTTGAATTGTATACTCTTGTAGTACACAGTTCAGTAGGGATGCTTGGTGGTGTGACATGTCAAAGTACATGTGCAGTAATGTGCACCATATAATACAGTGTATACTACATGTAAATAGATTCTGTGCACTGACAACTTTCATGGCAAGCATACGACTAATACGCATATATTTAGATTTAGATTTAATTTGGATTCATGTCAGCGTCTACATGGAGGCATTCTTGGGCTACGAGGACCAAGAGGATCACTACTGAACTGTAGAAGACAACAGCCGGGGTTAGTGAGCTCGTAAAAGATGAACATGCACGAACAACAACCTCTGTGTTATATGACCTAACTTGACATTTCAAACGTCACAGATTTGCGACTCCATCCCATTAAGACAAGGAGAACTTGTTGCTGCTACTTGGTTTAGAGTTCTCACAGAGGAAATTGATATTGACATAAACAAGACTGGCGTTCGTCTTGTTTGCCGTCTCATCTGGTTTTACCTCCATCTGCAATGTCCATGTCATCTTTGTCCTCGGAATCTGAAAGGGCAGCTTCTTGAGCCTTGAGAGCCTGTGGGAGCAGGAGGTCATTTCTCAAGTGGATTCATCAAGAAAACAAGATCCCGTTTACCCAAGATACTTAGGTGAAGAGCCGAGTTCATTTCTTTAAGTACGTAGCTGAACTTTATATAACTACTGTAGTCAGCAAATCAAAAGACGAAAAATGGGCTGTTTTCCTGTGACTCACCTCTGTCAAAGTGTCAATGGAGGCAAAGTATTTGGACCACCAGTCCAACATGCTTTCGTCAAGTTCCTCCTCTTCAATCTCCTCGCCCTTCTTCCTCTTCCTCTTCTTCCCCTTCCCATCCTTATCATCATCCTTTTTATGATAGACGCATTAAAACACATCATCAGTAAAGCTTCGGGGTTTCTCGCAACGAGCTAACATCTTTCAGTGTTGATTAATTAAGTGCTCACCTCAACTTTGACCACAGCATCGGAGCACTAGGTAGAAAACCAGATTGCATAACGTCAAATAAAGTGACAATATTTTTCTGTACAATTGCAAAATAGTTCATTAGATCATTGTATGATTTGTTGTTTACTCTGTTTGTTAGCCTGCTTATGTGCAAATGCTGTTTGCCAAGAGCTGTCTGTTTTAACCATGTCCTTTATGTAGAAGTATGATTCAAACTGGGTCTAATTCTTTGAATAAAGGCTACATAAAATTTAAGAAAAGAAACCTACAGAGTCTAGTTTGACCACAGTGTCCATCTTCTTGTAACCAGGCTCAGGTTCCATGTTGACCACAATAATTTCCTCTGCAAGATAAAACGGATAACATGAGTGTTTATCTTTTCAATTTAGATTATTGCATGTTGTTGCTAAGTAACAATAATGTCTCCAGGTTTGAGTTCATACCTGTGGTGGACCAGTTGTTGGCCTGCTTGTCTGTTGTCCTGTAGATGAACTTCCGCAGGCTGCTGACGGCATTGGACCCAACCAGAGTGTAGCGGCCAAAAGCCCTGCAGTCCACCACTCGGATGTTCAGCGGCGGGTGAAGCAACTCATTCTCGGGCAAATCCTGACACACAAAATCCAGAATTGATTTGATTGACGAGGTGAGAATACACTCAGTGCTTCTTCTCTAACGTGCGTGGGATGTAAATATGACTTCAGGATAGTAAAAGGTGAGAACATATTAATGAAGCAATTGAAATGATAAAATACCACTTCAAACCACTTGACAAGGGTGCTGAAGTTGGGGTTTTTCTTGTAGTTGGGGATGAGGGCGGACTGTACTCCCTTTCCGGCACATTCAATGTCCACACGAGGCCGATCCACCTGAGCCAGATTCACCCTCTTCAAGTCCCTCAAGCCCCAGAACAAAACCTGAGAGGAAAGGAGGTTCAGTCATTTTTATGTTTAATGTTTGTATTAAACTGGTCAAGTTAAAGCGAAAACAATGTGTTCACCTCAATCCTGTACTTGCTGAGCACTGGTCTGATCCCCAGTGGTACAGGCAGGATTGGGCCGCGGGTCAAATCTGTGGGGCCGTCTATGGGTGGCAGGTCGGCCTTCCCATTGGGGCCAATCTAACAGACGACACAAGAAAAGCATTAGAAATCGCAAATTTTTTTATATCATCTGACGACTTTAATCCTGTAAACGGCGACCTCTGTGTCCGACAGACCAACCTGCAGCAGCTCAAAGGCTGCCAGCATTTCTCCAGCGGTGCAGTTCCCGCGGTAGATCTGATAGTACTCCAGCTGGGGGGGGAAACGTGGGGGACCATAGTGCTCGTCCGCCATCTTGACCACAGGCTTGGCAAATGTTCTACCCATGAAGTCAGCTTTCCCCTGGAAGCACAGTGGCAAATTAAACCATATATATCCACTAAAACATGCATTCTGGTGGGAATATTTGAAAGAACTCAAAAATCATTTTAGGCTATCGTATCCAATTCATCAGTTTTCATTTTAAATGGGCTTTCTTAAAATTAATTAATTAAAAAAGGTGCTTTTGGCGTAATCATTTTGATTTGTCCTATCAGCAGGAAGAAACATGGCGTGAGATGCGCATGTTTCTAGGCAGATTACAGAAAAAACATTGAAGATAAAAGAGCCCAAAAGACATAAATAAACAAAAGCAAGATATCTAAATTAACCAGTGAACTGCAAAACAGACATGTGTATTTATGTAATGTCAAAAGAACATTGAATGATTACATAAAGTTTCAAAAAATATATCATATTAAATCTCTCTTGCAGTTAGTGGTTATGAAGAGTCCAAGTTCTCTGCTGGACACATACAAAAAGCACAAAATGTCACTTAAAGGAATGCAACAGGTATAAGCTGATTAAAGATGGCGTCCATCTATCCTCATGGACGTGTCTTATTCCTCTTGCATGCCTTTCAATACAATCTACTCTGCACACATTATAGTGCATCTAGTATATCAAGCCATCAGAATCCACACTCTACTTATCCAAAGGGTCATCCAAAACAATGGTGTTATAGCCAGGAGCAAATATAGAGTTTTCAGTCAGCAAAAACATTCTTTCAAATATAATTCATTTCAGGTTGTTAATGACACAAACTAAAGTGGCACATCTCAAAAACACCTTAAGATCAACTCAAACACTTCTCTAATAAAAATTAATAGTAAAACACATCATCAAGGGCATAGACACACACACACACACACACACACACTGGTTTTAGACTCATTAAGTGACATGCTGAGTATTACGTTTCAAGGGAAAGACGGGCAGACTGTTAAATTATTAGGCTGCTAAGGATGGACGATTGCTATCTGGAAATTCAAGAAGGTGAAGGTAGACAGTTTGCTCACAATAATACAAATGGAAACAGAGAGGCTTCTCCATTTCAAAACAACCCTTACCACTGTGTCTTGATCATAGATTTCAATGACGATTATGGGAGGGTCGTCTCTCAGCTCGCAGGCCTCTCCGAACAGCTCCACATTCTCAAAGACCAGCAGCTGGTCCCACGTCGGGCACAGAGTCTCAGGCAGCACCTGGGCAGAAAACAAAGCATTTGACGAAGGTGCAGGATCTGCTGTACAGTAAATCATATCAGCTGACAGCTGACTTCCTGTTGACAGCTGTTTTTGAGCGTGCTCACCTCAGTGACCTGGCTTTGTGTTGAGAAGAAGACCCTTGCAAAGGGATCAGACAGACCTGAGCTATCAGCAGCAAACAGGCTGCGAGCTTGGTACATGTGGACCCTCAGCTGGAAGATCTGCTTCACTGTGGACAGATAAAGACCAATACAGATGTGTGCCACGAAGTTACATTCATAAAAAATATCTCTAAAACATGGTGAATAAAATGTTCAAAATATCATAGTTTTGTCATCTGATAACTTAACATATTGTAAAAGAAGGTGTCAGATTTCATAAAAGATGGATATTTCATTTGATCAGGAACGTCTTTATTTCACACTGTGTTTAAAGTTTACATAGAAGAAATACTGAATTACTGGTTGGTGGTCTTACTCATATAGGTGAGGCTGATGGGAGGAGAGCACGGCAGACCAGGTCCTTTGGACAACTTGTTTTCCTCAAATCCGTTGGGCAGGCCGCTCAGGTAGTCTTTGCGTTGTTTATTCAGACCCAGCCATAGATAAATCTCTATCTTGGACTGGACTGTCCAGCCAGCAGGTCCAAACCCCTTCTTACCAGGGATCTTTAGTGTATGAGGGGGAACAACTAAATTATTTAATCACAGCAAAACAGCATGGATGTGGAAAATGAAAGAGAATTTGATGCAATAATCAAAACACAGAATATTTGATTGATTATCTTGCTATTTTTCTTGTAAACTCACCCTCAGAAAGATTGTCTTGACTTTGCCACAGTCCTTTCCTGTCTCCTGTTCTGTACTGGAATAAAGGATGTCTTTGGAAGGCACACGTGCGTAAGCAATGCGCTTCCCATTACTTATCATCCATATGAAAACATCAGGAACGCTGTGCTGAGGCTGCAGTACGAAAGAGTGCCCACGTTAAACATGATACGACCACAATGAAACAAGTATGTGCAACAAATATCCTTTGTGAATGGTAGACATAATGTTGTAGATCTCACTTCATCAGCCAGGAAGCGCAGCTTTGTGAGGAAGTTCTGAGTCAGCTTGACTTTATCTCTCACTGTGCTTTTCTTCACCTGGGTCCTCATGGCTTTAGCTTGCTGGCCGATGGCCTCCTAAACCCAGAAAGAGCCCAGCATTTAGCAAGACCGTACAAATATTAACAACCAACAAATAGAGGGAACAAACTAAATATATAGCTCCTTTTCAGTTGACATACCACTTCTGACATGCACAGCTTCAGTCTCTCCCTGTCGAGTTTAGTCCTGCCAGACTGGTTCTGGTCCTTGTTTGCCAGCGCAAGAAACTGACTGAAAGAAGTGCAGCACGGTCAGCGTCAAACACTACGTTAATCTATTGGACTCAACATTCAAAACGGCTAGTTTTTACAATGTGTAGTTTGTGACCACAGACCTGCAGCCCTGGCTGAGTTCCTCGAGGACGCCTCTCAGCCTGCGCTCGGGATAGGGCTTCTCTGTCTTGATGATCTCGTGCACGTCGTTCAGTCCATCCTCCTGCAGAAGCAATAGAAGAAGTTAAGGCTTACTCAGAAAACTCAGAAACTGAATTCAACGGCCACTAGATAAAAGTTTTTAATACTATGCTCATTGTGTATGACTTGCCAGTTTATCTGCAATGTTGTCAATAATGTTGGCATTGTACAGCCTCCGCCTCTGGTCCTGCCACCAACTCTTGATGTAGATACACGGCTTCCTCTCAAAATACGGCAGGTGGAAGTAGTTTCTGAGGATACAAATAAGGAATACATATCATCAAAATGGAATGACCTGATTGGTTAAGAGGTGCTTTGATCTTACAAAAAGTAAAGTAAAGAGACTCTAATAGGCAAAGGCTTACATTTCTTTGAAAAAAGGTCATCTAAAATTCAAGACATCTGGTAAGATTCTGTACTGTAAAATTAGTACTATTTAGGACAAATTTTATAACTTTAAACTTAAAATTACAATACAAGAAACAGCTTAGGCATCTGTTTTCCTTTTGTAACAGTAGGATGTGTTCATGAAACGCTTTCTCAGCCACAGTGGTTTGATGTTATTTGTCACTCTGTGATAATGATGTTTTTGCTCTGACCGGTCAGTGATGACAGGTTTCATGGGAGGCGTAGTCGCCACTGAAGTCAGGTCCCCTTCATCGTCCATCTCCTCCTCACTGGAGTTGTGGATCAGTTCAGTTTCCTCTTCGTCGCCATCTCCTCCCCCCTTCTTTCCCTTCGTTTTTGGCCTGGCAACCCCATCGATCTCGTTCCCATAGTAACCTGGCACACAGCAACTATGTTACTAGTCACACCCTTAAATGTGCAGCACCTTCATCTCATGATGATAAGCACACCTGGTGTCCAAATTACTGCAACAACACTATAATGTTGACAACTTTTGGTTCTTCCTCTTGCATAATGCTAGGTTAGCACCAGGAATTTTTACAGTTTTTACAGCGAGAGACATTTTAGAAAATTAGATAATGAGTATGTAATGGAAAATACCTATGGTGACCTCAAAGTTGATGGGCTTGTCACCAATCTTTCTGTCAATCATTGTAGCCTCCAGGAACGACCCGAAGAGGAAAAATTCCTCAACCTTCCCAGTAGCGGTCTGTGAAAGAGACAAATGTGAGTATCTGAATTTGGGTAAAAACCTGTTTCACTTTCTTCACTTTTTCTTAATTAAGAAAGTTTAAACTAAACAAGTCACTTGAATTCATCAAATTCTGTCAGCTGTCTCGTATTGACATATTTAGTAATGTAGTGGTCGTGATAACCCTGTAATACAAGCTGCCGGACAGTGAGAACTAAATCCCTGAGGACTTGGGGTTACAGTCCCTCTGTGCTCAATTGAATTTGCTGTGTGACTTACATTGTCCACCGACAAAAGGAAGCCACATTAATGAAAACGGCCTGTTAATAATGTACCAGGTGGGCTAAATAAAGATAATAAATAATTCACAAGAACCGCAGCACAAAGACCTGTCAGAAGAAGTAACAATGGGCATCCTCTGCATGGCTGCCCATCCAAGCAGAGACCCACCTCTGAGATGTTGGGTACTCCCTCCAGCTGCACGTCTGTGGAGCTGGGACACTCAGGCGAGGAGGGGTCCAGGATCTCCACGCCAAGGCTGATGAGCAGACGGGCCCTGAAGGACACTCCTTCTCCGAGCCCTTCGTTTAACTCCTGGTACTCGTCCATCAGGGTGTAGGTACGAGTGGAGCCGTACATGTTAACCCACGCAGGGCCCAGCGTTGGAAGGAAACCTGAGGGATAAAGAATACATATAGTTTGCTAATTATGGATGGAACGGTACTATCAGACCAAAAACCTCTAGATATTTTAGGGGAAAATGTTTAAAAGAGCAAACGATGCGTGACCTTTGTCCCCATCATTGGAAATCGTCCGCAGGTCCAGGAAGTGAGTTCCCATAGCAACATCATTCACTTTATCTGAGTCGCGGATCTGGATCTTCATGCGCTTGCACAGTGGTGGAAACATCTCAGTGAAAACGATTTGCTCGTTCCAGATAGGCTCGTAGCAGCTCTTTTGAACTGATGTTTTCCCCTGTAATCACACATTTCTGTCATGTGTGTTTGAATCAGCACTTACAATTTTAATTGTAATGTTTTGACCTGGCTCAGACGAAACAGACACAAAAACAGAGGGCAATAGACATCTGGAATCCTTATTATTATTATTTACCTTCTGCCCAGCAAACTGTACTTGGACATACGGATCAACCAGGTCCTTATTTTCTCCTATGAAGGCCTTTTTGACATTGGCCATGATGCTGGTGTTCATTCTGGGGAGACCCTCGGCTCTGTAGATCTTCAGGTAATAACGAGCCCACTGTCGCTCTGCAGGCACGCCCTCTGGTATTAAGAGATTGCTGAAACAAAAATTAGATTAAAAAAGATAACAAACAAGACCCTAACATCTTTTGATTGATAAAGTAGTCATTAATGGTGCAAATGTAATGTTAATAAATTCATCCAGGCTCAGTGATCATTATTTGAAGTCTACCCAGAGTCCCTCTTTTTTGGAAGAATAAATCAAATGTTGTTACCCCTCAATGTCATCTTCATCTGATTCATTGGCCTTGTGTGGAGTCTTTATAGTGTCTCCTTTGGCCACAACTGCAATATCACACTTAATGTAGCCTTTACAGCCCGCTGAGATGTCATCGGGGTCAGTCAACAAAGCCCACTTGTGGTAAAACTGATGCTCTGCAAGACAAAAGAGAAGACAAATGAAATGAAATATCAATTCGTAATAACAAAGCAGATTTTCACTGATTCTTTACCGGGCTGGGAGTAGATTGTGCCAACGTCCAGTTTAAAAGATCCAACCAGTGTTCCACTACGCAGCAGGTTTTTGGAGTGAATTACCTGAGGGTTGGTTCAGGGAAATAAACATTACACAACATTAAAGACACATGTTTTGTAGCAAAGAAGGACTTATAAGAATTAGGTTTTATGTTACACTGTAATGAATTTACAGACAACTTACAGACAACTTCAGGATTTTGTCAAACATAACATCTGGAGGGACGTGGAAGTCGAACACAAAATACTGGACAGAGAAAAGAATTAGTGACCATATTGTTAGCATTAACCCTGTTTTACATACATATTAAGCCTTTTTCCCCCAAGAGAAATGAATATAGATACAGTGTGTTGTAATGTCTGACTCACTTCATTGTAGTATGGGCAGTTGGTGGATTCCTTCTGTGAGGTGTACTTTTTATCTTCTCCAATCTCCACAGAGACCATTGGATCCATGTTCAGTCCCACCAGCTGTCTGGCTTCAATCACTGTCACACTGACCTGAAATGAAATGATCAAGTCATTGACAGTGACTGACTCAATGTGTACCAGACCACATAAACCAGGCAAGTGCAAGTACAACAACTTAAATATATTCTACAATGACTGGTTAGTAATTCATCAGCACACACAAGAAAAGTGTAAGAACTGGGCCAATAAAACGATGGGTAAGATATCTCTTACTTGGTAATCAACTGGTCTTCCAGAACTCGGCTCCATCTTTATGTCTGGCTTTGATCTGTAAGACAATGAGGTGTCACGCATCAGTGGGAAGCTTCAGACAGATTCATACCAACACAAACAGTAATAAAAACGTTCAAAATGCAGTCATATGCACAACAGAGCAACGCTTGCCTCTTATTTGATACATTGGTGGTGACGGCTGTGACCGAGGCCAACGAGATGGTGTCGGGATCTGGGCCTCCTCCCATGAACATGCCCTGACGATCCAGGTTCTCTGTCTCCAGAATAGCTGGCTCATCTGAAGATCGTACAAAAGACACACGATAAAGACAACTTGTACTACAATTGAAATACTTTAAAATGGTGACAGTAAAAGCTGAGTACATTCTTGTAGCATGGGACGTCCTCCTCAAACATTATACATTATTGTGTGTTTTATTCTGAAATTCATACTGGGATGTTTTCATTAAAGTCCGTGACAGGAAAATGCTAAGTGAAAATGACCATACGTTACATTTAAAAGCAGAAAAAAGATGTAATACTTTGAATGTATGAATGCATTTGAGTCTACTGCAGGATAGGGATTGGGTTAGTGTTAGGGTTAGGTCCTCTAGTGGGCTGAAGTGGGATTAAAGGGGCCCTAAGCCAACAGGAGATTGTAATATCAGCCAGGTTTTCCTAGCTTAATTGACCTAATCCTCTGTCATCCATTTTAGCTACTGATACCTCCGTTTCTGTCCTCCTTGTGTCCACGGTGCTTACTGCGCTTCATGGTTCCAAACACTTCTCTGTGTGCTCTGTAAAAGACATTTAAAGAGAGTCACTATTTCGTAGACAACAGGGTTGCACTTTTATTAAGAAAACATTGGTATAGATGCAAGTACTTTCAATGAATTCAAAACAAAGAAGTGAACTATTTTTTATGCATGTTAATCTCATTTTCTATGCATGCAGTCAGAACCCCTCAACAGCCACAAACCAGGAGTGTAAAGCCACAAACATGTCAAACATGGTGCTTTACTCCAATGTCTCGGAGAAAGAAGGAGGCCAACAGTTAACTACTATCAAAAAAAGTCCAAGAGCAATTGGAAAATGAATTATTGAGAGCATTTAAAACATTTAATCCATATTTTTTCAAAAACTAACATACGAGTTAGGAAACATATTCCAAAGTGTCACGACAGAACTAATGTCTTCGTGCACACCAGGGCTTATCCTTCAAAAGGGGCTTTCAATTATTCAAATCAGCTGACCTTGATACATCAATTAAAGTGGATACATTTCACATGCATTGTGAAAAATAATACACTTAAAATAATTAGAAAAGTGTCCTTTCCACGGGTGCATGTTTTAATCCTAAAAAGTCTATCATTTTTTTTACATAATCAAGTGTGCAAATTATTTCCAGGACTGGCATTTTCAAAAGTTTAAACAACCTGCAACTCTTCGTGACACCTTTTTCCTAAATGTTTTGTTGACTTTTTTGAAATATATCTTTTTCTCTTTGCATTTCTTAAGAGTTGTGTGCAATCATCAAAAACAGAAAACAAAATGGAACACATCAAAACTATGCACCATATATTTTTAACACGTATCACAATGCTTGAAACTTCAAAAGCAAGAGCTCAGCAAAATAATGACACTCCCTTAGCTACACGTTGCACAGACGAAGACTCATGACATTTAGAATAATTGCAAAGCATGCAATTAAAAACAAATGCAAGAGAAATGCAAAGACCTAAATATTTCTGCAGTATCCAAATGGAAAAAATGTAAACGTCCCTCCTCAAAGAAACAGTAACTCAGGTATGCTGCAAAACACTGTGGACTAAATGAAGATTTGCTTGTCACATCTGATCTTTGCTTAGCAGATAAAATAAGGTAATGTTAGAATACATACCATACAAGAAGGTGATGCTCGTGTCTCCCTCCTCTGAGTAGCTCCAGTAGGTTTCCTGCAAGAGAAACAGCAAACTTTCTTTCTCTGAGATGGAAGCAACACTACATAAACATTTTAGACATTTACACAGCAGCGGGAATAAGGCAACAAAGTAAAGTTGCACGGAAAAGAATTGGGTTTGTCCGAGTCTGAAGTTGGGCAGGAGTGATGTGATACACCAATGAATAGTGCATGAGTGTTGAACCCGAGACTGGTAACTATAACTAGGGACTGCTGAGGGACGTCACTGTCAGCGCAGTCTGACAATCCACATAGGCTGTGCACAAAACAAAAGAAAATATTTAACATATGTATTTTCTTAAATCCTAAATCATCTGTTAAGATGATCGCTGAAAAGCCAACCAGAAACTTTTACATACAAGCCAAGAGGCCATCAAATGAATCCAACTGATAGATTGTAAGTGTATAGTGCTTCTGCATAGAGTTCACAAAGCCTCATCCTAACTAAAGTAATGAATAGCCACACAGTAGAACATGTTGCCTTTTTTGCCTTTCAGAAATATTAATTATTATTAAGCATCTGACATGTTCTAAGATGAAGATAAGCACACACATTGAAGTCCTTGTTATTTTCAAAAAGAGTTTGGCAATGTGCATCCATTTGTAATCGTAATATCAAAACACTACTTCACTGGAAAAGCTGGAAAATGCGTGAGCATGAGGTAATCAATATATTGCCGTGTCACCAGTGATAGGATTTCATGGAAGTAAACAAAATGTCAGCACAGCCTGGCTGGAAGAATGCTCCCTTTTAATCTTTAATAGGGTGCTGGTCCAAATTGGGTCTCGGTGCAGACGCACACGTCTTTTCTCATGGAATCACCACCAAATGATGTCAAGTCCTATTTGTAGCACCTTGTGTTTCAAATTCATTCAGGTTTGAGCCTTAAGGTTTAAAAACTGACCTACATTTTGAATCGCACAAGTGCTGTTGATACATTTCTGTATGAGGCTATATACTTGAATAAATAAGGAAAACATTGTAGGTTGCATGGTACCTGCAATAAAGCATTATTTTTCTGAGTAGAGGCATGCTTTAGCAATTTCTATTCAATGCAATTTCTGTTGAATGCCAAAGTAAAACTCATCATCTCATCAATTACACATACAGCCACGTCTGTAAGCCATACACCCATAAGTCTAAAGTTGCTGGTATCCGATGAAACAAGGCTCTAAATATTTTAAGTGCTCCAGTCAGTGTGGCATGTGGCATCCTCATTATGTGAAGGTATCACTGTTCACAACAAAAGAAATAGAATTAGCTTGGAGGCAATAAGAGGTTCAAAACATGTTATCATTATTATTAAACTGGGAAAATGTCTATGTTTTGCCCACTTAAGAACATACTTAAACCGATATTTAGAAGATCCTTCTTGCTCAACTGGAAGTGTGTGATACTCTCGGTGACACCAACCTGACCACATTCTCTGTTGAAGGATTCTGCCCTTAATTACATGATTCAATACCGGCTGCAAGGGGTTGAGGAGATGTCCTAGTTCCTCCAGGATGGTCGGTAACCATGTCACCAATCGTGCAAAGTTACTGGTTGCTCCTGTAGTCTAATATAGTAACCTCATTCTCTGATGGGTATTGTCAGCAAATGCAACTTTAGACACTTTGAAGTTGACATCAGCCACCAAACCAATGTGCCACGGTTGACTCTTCTGGTGTGATAAACATAAAGTATTTTCCTTGTTAAAAAAAATTATTATGTACCAGCTTACTTTATCAGTAGCTGAATATCTCAGTAGAGGTGAGCGGTCTCATGAGCAAGATATCAGTTATAAAACACAAACATCTTATTTCTATGCAATTTAAAAGACAGTTATTATTTGTATTTTGGATGGATATTTAGGTAACACTAATGAATATGCATGAGCAAGAAACCAAGCCCTTTAATTGACACCTTTGACAATGTCGTCTAGGGTGAACCACACAATGACTTGATACCAACCGTGCAATATTACCCCGCGTAGGTTCAGTGTCCCAAAGCCCTATTTGGCTGTTGGTTGTAGGCGGGTTATCACCATCTTGTTTGTGCACCAGTGACTCTGGACACACCACCTGACCGTGGTGTAGTGTATCCTTATGACACATTTCAGACTCAATGGGGGAAGTTGGCAAGCTCCATCAGTGAAACACAGCAGGCACGGCAGCAAGCACGTACAGGGCCCAGGTGGATCTGACCTCCAGTGACCCCCCACCCCCAGGAACTTAGTTAAAATTAATAACTGAACTTTTAAAAGGTCGTCTACATCACCAAACCTTTGCATCCTATGTTACTTAAATGGACAAAAATGGTTTGGCCTATTCGTGGCACAATTTCGTGTACATACCTGTCCTTCAGGAGCCTGCAGTCATGGAGGGTCCCAAGGCTTTGAATGCCAGCTCTGTCTCATTGTCTCTCTCTCTCTCTCTCTCTCACAGGCTCCACACCTCCAGGTTTTGGTTGTACAGCCTTCAACACTTCACACACACATTCCACCCACTGCTTATGTAATTACTCTCCACACCTCATGTTCATCTTTTCTAAATACACTCAATTTGCACTTTTACTTGGCTTGGCCCGCATTCTATAGAGCTGGTTTGTGACACTTTCTCCAATGGCACATCACAAGCCTCCCTAAAACAGTGCATATCCAGTAACCTAGACCTACTCTAGATAATATACTATACTTACTGCATATGGGCTGCCTGTTTCAGCCACAGTAATGAATGGAAGCACCACCTGGTGGCAAAAGAGGTGTCAACGACGTACCTTTCAATGGTAAGTGGAAGGCAGTTTAACTGGTAATATAAAAGTACTTAAACTGGACACATTTGTGCGCACAGTGTAAGGGTGCAAAGCCACCTGTAGTCTCTAAACTAGGCTAGCTCTACAGCCTGCTAAACTGTTAGCTATGACTGCTGCTAATGCTAATTTAAATAATTAATTAATTAAAATAATTATAATGCTACTTTAGCGTAATGTTTACCAGGTTAAACCGTAGCTATGTAGCATAGCAGTTAGCTTAGTTTAGCTAATATTGTTAATTCCCACACGCACACAAAAACAGATTTACGTTCAAGCTAACAGGCTGCAGTGTTGTTGTGGCTAAGGACAACATGTAATATAGGCCTATCTGCAGTAACAAATCACATACTCTTTGATTCTTGTTAAAGAATAAAACCGTTTTAATGGCATTGAATATCCATGAATGTCTGTATAGATTTTCATGAAAATTCAACCAATAGTTATTGAGATATTTCTCCATCATCATCATCATCATCAACTTTATTGGCAGACTCAGGGTCCATTAAAGAAAAACAAACATACAAGACAACCCATAGACAAAAATACATACTCAAGTAATAATTATCTTTCATTTGTGAAGAAATTGAGGTTTCTTATACATTAAATAACAATTTATGTTAATGACTTAACATTTTGATTTTATAATGTTATGTGTACCATACTGATTGTTGAGTGTCAGCATAGGGTACAACTAAATGTGGCTGAGTGGTCACATGAGATAAGTCAAAGAAATAAATAACTACATGTAGGAACAAAAAGAGAGCATTTCATTAACGGCTTTTGCTCAATAAAAACATCAAATTTGGGTCCAAAAAGTTGACTTATGTGAATGTAGCAGAGGCTGAGGCCAGGCTTGTTCTCCAGAAAGAAAGACCTCCATCTAGTGGTCATACCATTTCATTCATCAAGAAGGAACCATGGGTAAAAAAAAAAAAAATGTTGGCCTCATCTATTGAGGACACAGCCTCCATCCAAGAGAGTTAATGTCCAATCAATGTATGTCACAGATTATTATACCACCGTTGTCATGGTAATTATTCATGTGGACAGGCTCTCAGCTTTGCTTTAGTTCTTTTTTCTGGCTCCAGCAAACGCTGCATCCCTTTGGCTTCTTCCATCTAGCGAGCAGGCAGTGTGGTGGGGGAATTAAAGTGACACAGCTATATTATGTGAAAGTAAAGCAGAGCAACTCACAAGGGTGAGATCTGTAAAGAGGGAGTAGCCTTTTTATAGACGAGACTCACTGAGGATCCAGACTTCTGTAACCCTTAAAAGGAGACGGGAGTACATTTCCACTGTGGATAATCTTGATCTTGCTGGACAGGGGTATAACTGGATGCTTTGTCTTCATTCTTTTCTCTCTATTGGTTTGAAAAGCACAGATGGACGAGCAGCTGATGCAGAGGGCAGTTCCTTGCACAGCAGCGCACTTGGAGGACCCGAAGGCATCTTGAAATAGAAATTCAAAACAGGAGGAGGAGGAGGAGAGAAAGGAGGGGGGTTTGAGTGAGAGCATTGGTATGCCAGGCTCAAAACCTAGCATGGCTGTGAAGAAGAAACAGAGTGTCATCCCTCCATCGCAGGCACCACTTTCTACACGTATCATCGAGACCCAGAGGAAGGGAGATGGATGTGAAAGAACGGGAGGTTAGTAGCGTTTATCCATGCTCTTGTTTAAGAAGGATTTGTGTAGTATTGGATCAAAACAAGCCGTTTCTTGAAGCAAAGCCATTATCACAAATATGGGATCATCTGATCATATTGATGCATGAATAGAGTACATAGATTATACATCCCCTCTGAGAAATCATTTATATTTCTTACAGCTGAGCATGGCTACCATAAACATGAGGAATTCATGGGGCATCTGTGGACTCTGATTACATAATATATAGAGAATAAACAACATCCTGATAATATTTAAAGAATACTGTAGATCCATGTGATTTTTCCCCCTTTGCGCATTTTGTGCATTTATACCAATTACTCATTAGTTTTGTGTGGTGCCTCTGTGCCTTGACCTTTCATTAATCTTCATGAGGACCGGTCAGGTGCTAGCATGTTGTCTTCGCCTTTAATACGCAGGCAGTTTATAATGGCTCTTTTATTTGCAGCTGACCCTAAGGCCATCCCAGTCCACAATAGCCACAATTTGGGACAGATTTTTCATGCCCCTTCACGTCATCTGTTGTATGTAAAAGACGCATTTAGGGGTATGTTTGCAGATAATGGAAAATATGAATATGAAGGGGTAATATTGAGTGTCCGATAATGGAAAATTAAAGCCTGAACACGTCCGAGGTATTGCTGTATTTTTACAGAACAAAATGCTGCTTTTTTCCTCACCTTTAGACAACATCAAACCCAATTCACAGGCAAAGAAAACAGCCTGTTCTGTCAACAAGTCGGCCCAAATCTGCACCGCAGCCCCTCCACGGGCCAATGCAGGTCTGATACACCTCTCACATTCACTCTTTTATCAGGTAGCTGTCATATTATTAGGATGTATCTTATAGGCTGCCTTGATTTTGATTTTACTGTCTAATATAACTAATAGTATTACTTTATGTGATTTGTGGCACCAAACCAGTAGCTACAGATTATTATTTTGCCGTTCTAGTTGCTAACGGACTAAATGTTGATGAGAGGCTGAAAGCAGCACGGGAAAGAAGAGAAGAGCACCAAAAGTTAATTGGTATGTGAGCTCCTTCGGTGAAACAACTCACACAACACTGTAAATGCATTGTCCTCAATTTCTACTAAGATTAACATACATAAGTGATGAATCTATTTATACTGGTTCAGCCTCTCGGGAACTGAGCAGGTTGGAGCGAGAGCAGCGGGCAAGGCGATACTATGAACAACAACTGCAGCAGCGCAAGAAGAAGCTCCTGGAGCAGAGGCTCAAAGAGGAGAGGAGGCGTTCTGCTGTGGAAGAGAAGCGCAAGCAGAGACTGAAGGAGGAGAAAGTGAGTTTTCAAAACATTTTTTGTGAGGCCGATGCTTTCACAGCTCTGGAGTGATTGCTGTCAACACTGAGGCTTGTTTTCCTGAATTAAGGAGCGATATGAATCTGCAGTGCGTCGGACGCTGGAGAAGAGCCAAAGGGCCCAACAGAACCTCAGTCAAAACCCAAGAGGAAGGAAGCCCACCAAGAACAGTAAGTAGAAGATTAGGTGCTTTCTCCCCCCCCCCCCCTCTTTTAACACGATCTTTCTAAACCCCTAACACCACACCTAACAGTATGTAACTTACCTTTACACAACAATTCTTCGAGTTTCTTATCTTTTGTTTTTGCTGCACTAAAAACTTTGTACTGATCAATGCGCTAGTTCCACGTCGCTTACCACTGACAACATGGGAGAAGAACTTGGTCAGTCGACTCCTTACCCCCACATGCTCTTATCTGGCCAGGAGCAAGAGTGCTGTTTGTAAGTCAGGAGAAGAAGGTAATTCTAACATAATGCACCCGTTTTCTTTAATACAGCCACCCTTTCCAGGCTCTTTGATTACTAATGCTGCTCTCTTTCCTCTCTTGTTTATGCACTGCTTCATATTTCCATCACTGTTTCCAACATTTGTCCTCATTTCCTCCAATTTCCCATAATTCCCATAAATCAATGGCTCAGTTGTCCATGTTTGTCGCCGTGCAGTTTCATTCCACTCCATGAATACCACCACCACCACCACCCCCACCCCTCACAAACCCCAGCACCACTCTGGTTCAGTCTACCACTGGCCATCTGCCTCCGCCAGTCCCAGCAACAGCCAGCACAGAAGCATCAATCTGGCACAGGTAATTCTAGCTGTTCCTTTGGTCTTTTATATATTCACACACATATATGCTGTGTTGCTAATATGTGTTGCTGTATAATATAATAGTGTTTATATTAATTGTTATTGTAAGAATCACCCAGCTGTCTCTTTTTCTTTATCTTTAATTTATTTGTCTGATGGAAGAAAGAAATTCTCTTTCTTTTTCCTCTTTCTTCTTAGATCAGAGCAACAAAACAGAAACACGCTAATAAAAAGAACTCAAATACTAAATCACCTGCCGTCAGCAGCAGCGTGAAGACCGCCACGGCTGAACAAAGCAGTAGAACAGCCTCCCCCTCACCTGAACGGTTGGTAAAATGTTTACGACCAAAAACATCCACTGTGCATTCATGACAAAGTTAAAGTGATCTGAACAAAGGGGGACATCTGCTCTGTTCTGCTTGATCGTGAAGGACGCCCCGAAGATCAATCAGCAGACATTCAACCCCGCTGCAGCTCGAGCTCCCGTCGGTACCTGAGGAAGATGTAGCCGTTTGTAGTTCTGCCCTCTCTCCTGGTAACTCGAGGCCTGTCAGGGCGTCAGCTGAAGGTCAGCAAAAGAAAATGAGGGATGAAAATCCACCAGAGACTCCATGTTTCAACCCGCCTGAGAAAAAGACAGAAGCTCTAACCAGAAATGCAGGAGATGGAAGTAAGCTAGAGAAATGCTTAAAACAGAAAGTGCAGTATTGAAGGGATAGTTAATGTGTTTCATATATATATTGAAGTTGGTATTCTTTCTCTTCAGGTCCTCCCCATACGCCTCCTCATCCAGCTCCACCGCCTCCTGAAGTCATGAGCAGGGCTTCAGCCGGGACTACAGACCCGGAGGAGGCGTCACGGCTCCTGGCCGAAAAGAGGAGAGAGGCCCGGCTACAACGGGAGAGAGAGGAGCAGGAGCGCCTGCAAAGAGAGGAGGCCGAAAGGTAAAAAGCATGTCCGCCTGCGACACAGAAGCACTGCAGTGGCAGGCCATTAAGACTGTTGTACTACAATTTATGACTCTTCCAGGCGGAGTCGTGAAGAACTGGAGCGCAAGAGATCAGAGGAGCGAGCGCGACAGCAGGCCGAGGCTCAACGGCTCATAGAGGAGAAGAGGAGAAGGGAGGAAGAGGAGCAGAGACAAGCTGAGGAAGAAAGAGCCCAGGCTATGAAGGAAGCCGCCCTTCTGCAGAAACAGGTGGGAGATGCAAACATTCCTCAGAGCAAAACAGAAATTGCAGAAGGAACCACGTCTGCACCTACAGGCGTCCATATGGATGCTTCTTGTTTTTCCACTCATTTATATTTATCACTGCTTTCCTTTTTTGTGTGTGTTTCTGTCTAATACAGAGAGAAGAAGAACAAGCCAGAGAGAGGGAAAAAGCAGAGCAGCTGAAACACGAGCGAGAAATCCTCGCGCAGAAAGAGGAGGCAGCGCGCCAAGCACGGAAAAAGGTATGAACATTTGAAAAGGTTTCATAAAAACATTAACTCCTATATCTGTACACAACTGTGCACTATCTTGGATCATCAAAAGGAATAATATCAAAAGTTCTGTTTTAATGAAAGCTGTTTTCTTTCCCAGCGACTTGAGGAGATCATGCGGAGAACCAGAAGGACAGATTCTCCAGATACAGTGAGATTTGCTGTTCAGTTTTTAAAAAGTACATTGCCCATGGGGCTCTTATGACGCACTTCCAGTATCCACTAATAACTAACCATCACCACTTGAAAGCCAAACAGTTTGTCCTTTACTAAATTGGTTAATACTTTTGAAAAACAGACGTCTGCACCAGTGAGGAACTTGCCAAATGAAGCCCAACCAAAGGAAAACACAGAGCCTTTGCACAACGGCACTATAGAAGATGTCGTCAAGCTGCCAGTGGGGGCTAAGACCTCACAGCTGGGGCTGAACAATGAGGAGGACATGGTACCCGTTGTGGCCTTCAAAGAACGCAGGTCTCTCAGGACGCTCACAGGCCTGGACGAAATCCAGACCCATCAACGAGCAGGTGAGACGCGACCAGCAGAACACTTGAGAACACCAACCACCAACGATATCTTCATCAGGCGAATCCTGATTCATAATAACTCAGTTAGAGCTTGCAAATGTCTTTCTCTATAATACAGTATCCCATAATGAACATTTCAAAATGCATCACTAATGTTCTACTTACCTCTTAAGCTGCTCATTTTATTTGATATCTTTTTTTTGTCTCCCCACTGTGCGATCTTCAGAGGTCATCTGAGCACCTGCAAAGCGAGCTGGGATTTCTCTGAGAAACACAGGCGTTACTGCAGTACACCCATTTTGCTCCCCTGCAGCACCTTGAAAGAGCATGTACGACTACAGCCTTGCCTCTCGTCGAGGACGTCAGCATTTGGTCACTTTTCTGTGTGTAACCAGTGGCACAAATATTGGGCAAGTTATTTATTAATGTCTTGAGTACAGCAGGTTTCTGAACTAATAATGACTATCCAAAAAACAGTAGATGTAGACAGTGGAAATGGTAGTTTGCTGGATAGTTGCCTCTGTGAAATACTAGGAATAGCCATTCTAACAATCACGTGTGTTAGCCATATGCTTTTTGCTTATTCCTGATATTTCATGCTAGCTAAGCACTTTCCTTCCTCAGTTTTGTCACTGAGTGGCTCCGCTAAGAACACAAAAGTCTAGGTTGTCGGTAAACCGTTCACTTCCTACATGAATTCCTGTCTTACCGTTTGATTTTGTGAAGTATAGCAATCACATATTTCAAAGCTGCTAAGGAACTTAGTTTCCAAAGACTTTGCTTCAGTTTCGTGAGTGTTGTTTTAGAGAATACGATGCACAAAGCGTTTATTGCACTGACAGTTGCTTTGTTTGATATTACGCAAATCACTATACAAAGCAAAGTTTGAGGCGTAGAGGTTAAGTGAGTTTATTATAATAAAAGCATATAAAAACAAATGTATCTGATCATCAATATTTGATCTTATAGTTTAAGTATCGCTTATAACTATCACTTGTTAATCTGTTAAAAAGAAACATGCCACATTTAATTAAAGTTGATACTATGCCACATCTCTGCCTCGTCTTTCACTTAATTTCTCAACTGTAAACATAAAAACTGATGTAAAATAAACAAATTAAAAACACCAAATGCGATATTAAAATGTTGCTTGTCCAAAACAGTGCATGAATGTAAACACCTTGTGCAGTCCACACTGTGCACACCTCTCAGTAATTGTACTGAGTAAGTCAAGGGTTAACAGAAGACGGAGAAAGGGGCTCAATCATTTGCAGCAGCCGTCTGGTTTCCTCAGTCTGCGCATGCACCTTCCAGAGCTGAAGCTCCAACTCACTGTTAGCCAACAGACAGGAAAAGTCTCCATCTGCAGAGGAAGATAGCACAATCACAATTATTTCACATTTTTCTAGGGACATCCACTATGATCAGATCATTTAAATGGCTACAATGGCCTCGGCCCCTAAACATGTAGGTGTAAAACAAATACAAACCCTTCTTGAGGTTGAATATTGTAACTATGCCAAGCTGCTGGAACTTAACATCTTTCTTTTTGAGAAATACCAACAGGTACTCCAACATGGTAACATAGTGAGGTCTCAGTAACTGGACCATCTCCCCTAGGTGAATAGAGTAAAAACATACAGAACATACTATTTAATGTGCTTGATTATTTGATGATGACTGTCAGTAAGTAATACTTGCATAACATTACCAGTAATTTCTAGGTTGCCGATGATGGCCGCGCTGTTGTACGACAACTGAGAATTTTGTGTTTGTCCCGACAACTTCACTAGTCGTGAAACTTGTTCTGATGTTATTGTCACCAACAAGTTTGACGTAAGTGGATCTGAAATGGTGACAAATTGTGAAAGATTATGAAAATGATTAATATATATATAAAAAAGGTGTCTTATGATGTAATGGTTAACAGTGAGTGGTCTATATTTAAGTTATATTCCACAGCAAACATTCAAAACAGAACAGACAAATACCAGCTAACGTCCAGCTCACTTACCCCAGGTCATCAGGTGATGTAACTGTGATGTAACAAGCAGCAATGTCTCATCTGACAGCGTGGGAGACAGAATAGCCCACAGGAGTCCTGATAAGCACAGACTTTCCATCACAGCCTAGATAACGATGATGGGATTCAGCATCATTAACATGAGTTTATCATTCTGAGGCGCCATGCACAAACAAATCATGTATTTACCTCAGACATGTGACATGAATTATAGCTTTGGAGGACCTGCTGACCCATGCAGTGGCTACACAGGTCAGCGATTATCTTGCAGCTGTGTGTTATTATAACAGAGCTGGATCTGTGACGGTGAAGCAGCTGACCGATGTCATCCAGCAGTCCTTCGCTCACCAGGACGTCCTGGAATCAAAAGATTTTATCAATATTGGGATTTTTAACAGAGTAGGTAAATAAATCGTTTTCAACCACTTCACAGATACCCTGCTGTGTAGGAAATCGTACATTGTTTGGCGGGTGTGCAGAAAGTGCAGACAGTAGTGTTATGGCTGACTCAGCAGAAGAGGTTTTCAGCAGCGCCTTCAGAGGCAACACACAGTCAAGATCCATCAGCTGCTCCTGGATCAGAACTACACACAAACACAAATTACAAAACAGCATCTGCTTTGGGTATGGTGTCAATTTCTGGCTTCAGTGTTTATAATTACCATTCTTTGAAAGAGTTTCTAGGCATCTGCACGCTTGGATTGCATTCTGAAAATAAATTTAAAAAGTTTTATTGTTGCTAGTTTACCTTATCACCCACTAAAGTTCAGGCTTACCTTCTGCACAGAGGAGGACATGAGTGTGAGAAGAGACTTTAACAGAAAATGACCCCCAATGCTGAGCAACTTCGGGTGGTGCTCCTGAACAGCAGCGATGTTGCACAGAGCAGTGCAGCTGTAAAACTGAACCTCTGAATCTGAGGACTGCAGCAGAAGTACCAGGACGGGAATGCCTCCTGCTTGACATAAGATCCTTATTGAACCATCTAGAAAAAGAAGAGAATGTTTTGGATAATGTTTCCATGTTATATTTGAGCAAAGTAACACTGGAAAGAACATGAAAACTACCAGCAGCTTCTGTGTTTTTTTTTTTTTTATGTAAACATTGAAATTTTAAAATGAAATGATCCAACCTGACTGTGTGAGATGTAACAGAGCCCAAGTTGCGTTCTGTTGCACCTGTGGATCGTAGGATTTTGCTAAAACCAACAGTGGTATGATTCCATCCACCGTGATAGCTTCCCTGTTTGATTCTGTATCAAAAGAAAGAAAAAACTCACAAACACATGCACATGCACTCAGCTGATCTAGACAGAAGTACCACTGTGAGAACTATTACATAATAACAAGACTTGAACACAGAGTCTTCCCTGTCTGTACAAACCAGAAGAGGCCAGCATGGTGACGCAGGCACATGAGTGACACTGAGCGGTGGCATCACCAGACTGGAACAACTCCAGTATGGGTGCTAGCATTCCCATTTCAATCACCAACTCTTTGCACACTGAAATCAGATTTATGGACAGTTATTACACAATCTATGTCATTTCAGGTGGAAGGTGTGATACATTACTAGTTTCATCTATTAAAACAACTTACATACAGACGAGAGGTTAGAGATTAGGAATTAACAAAAGACAATACTTAAAAATATAGATTATCATTGCTTACCATTATTCTTTACTAGCAGATTGACCAAGGAGAGACAGATTGTCTTTTGCACATCTACATAAGTTGATAAAAGTAAGTCCATGAATGGCTCCATGAATGCTTCTGGTAAGGGAGATTTCACTGTAACACACAGTTACAAAGAGCAAATAAATTATAAAATAAAGAAAAATTATATTTTGAATAGGATACAATCTACAAGTTGAATACAGTCTAAATTAGCTGACAGTCTCACTAGATGAAGCCAAAAGTTTGTTATTAACATTAAATATTTGACTGGTGGTTGGTTTTAAATTCAAAGTCCCTAAAGAGATATCCCACCTTTGTTCTACCAACCTCAAACAGGTAAGCACAGGAATGTGTTAACGGCCACATTTATGCAAAATACAACGTGGTCCCACATTTGCACACTACTGGACATAACCTGTACTTAGCTCATCAATACAACGATCTGGCCAAAAGAAACTGAACTAAACAGTCACGTTTTATGTACCACAGTTCCTGTAGTTACCAGATATTATGCTGTTTGATTTCTAAATAAATTTTTCCCCACTTCATAATGACACAAAAGCCCACACATGTAGGCAATTATCTGCCAACCCTAGAAAGAAATATGGTTGAAATTTACATAATACTGGTCATACCTGTCAGGGAGCTTATCTATATAATATGTAATAGGAGAAACCTGAAGTGCAAACAAGAGTCTCATTTTATGTGCCACTGACTTGTCATTGTTATCATGAAGGTTGTCAGAAGTAACATAAAAATCAGTCTGATTTCTTTACTCACAATGATAACTGAGATGTAAATAATACATGGCTGCAGTCATTTGGAAATCAACGTTTTCTGAGGTTGCAAGTCTGTTCAGTCCTTGTAAACTTTCCCGATTAAGTAGTTGAGTTCCATCATCTAGGAGAAGAAACACATTAACAATCAATTGGATATACTTTGTCTCACAAATAAAAAAAAAGACAGTTTAAGTCTGTATAGGTGCGTTTCCCCCTCCACATCACTGCTGTCTACAACAAAGAAAAACAACAGCTGCGCTCTTACCATACAGAACGTGCCATGAGGGCAACTCCAGAGTCGTCCTCCTCAGGAAGCTCCTCTCAGGTGTTTTCCTAAAGCAGGTGCACTGAGACAGTTCTTTGAAAACGTCCCTTATTTTTTGCTCAAACTCTCTGAAAACTTTCCTCAAATGAGCAGTAAAATCTTTGAGCAGTCGGGAGCATTTTCGGCAAAAACCCGAAGCCATGGCTATATTTTCAGTTGAGAGGTACAGCACCTGCCTATTTCACACAGCCTGCACATAGACACGCCTACTGGAAAGTCACGTGACTGTAAGGTAAATTACAGTTCATTGTTACAGAACATCACATGTTCAGACCCTCTACAAAACTCTTATTAAAAGCAAAAGTGCTGAATTCAGGGTTTAAAATAAGTTTAAAAGTGTGGTGGTTTATTTAATCACAATTTGGCTCTTTTTTTTTAAAATTGTATAAATGCAAAGTGATCAACAGTATTAATGCAGTAGGTTTGGTAGTTTATCACTACCGCAATGCATTTTAAGACCTTATCTCATTTTGGTATAATATATAATTATAATTAAATGTTATGTTGTAATTCATTTTATTGTCTCACTCTTGGTGTGACATTTCTGTATTGTTATTGTAAAATAAAAATAAAACACTTGAATGTATTGGAGTAAAAAGTACATTTTAATAGTGGAATGTAAATATAAATACGCAAGGTACGTAGTACCTCAAAGCTGCACTCATGCCACTGCCATATCTGTATATAATGACTCCCCTTTGAGTCGGGAGAGGAGACTTGTTCTCTGTGATTTGTACAGACTGCAACACTACAATTTCCATCTATCTATCTATCTTACAGTAAATGCATTTAGTTACTTCTTTTTATGATTACGTTATTTCCATGGTTACGCTTGCGAGAAAGCGACGTCACCACGTCGAAAGGTACGTTATTTCGAT
The DNA here is from genome assembly GCA_036023655.1 of Nannoperca australis. Lineage (NCBI taxonomy): Eukaryota > Metazoa > Chordata > Actinopteri > Centrarchiformes > Percichthyidae > Nannoperca > Nannoperca australis. The sequence goes on along the minus strand of JAVQJD010031651.1, from coordinate 49,923 downwards.
TCTTCTGTCCTCTAATTTAATTGGTGTATTTGTTGTTTTTGTCAGTACGTCACGAACATGGTCGTCGCGCTCCGCCCCCACGTTCAGCCTTGTTGTGGTTGACTAGGAAACCGTCGAAGCGTTGTTGGTGGAGTGAGGCGACAGCGGAATCAGTGCAGGGTAGGTACACGCAGTTACCTATAGCTAACTTCTGTCTTAGCCTTTAAAATAGTTTTGTGTGTAATTTGGTTTATTTAGAAGCTCAGACCGTTTGTTGAAGTAACAAAAATGTACTCTACCAAACGTATTAATTTAACAATGCCACTTACCTTAGCTAAGGTTAGCACTTATTCTATCAAGCTAACTAACGTAACGTTAGCTAACTGTTAGCTTCTCACAAAGGTTGCTTTTCCTAAGATTGTTTTAGCCTCAGCTAAACAGATATCGAATAAAAAACGATGCGGGTTTGTTCCGTTGTTTTCATGCAAATTGCAACTTGCACGAAACACTTAGCTTAACTAATTGTGCACCTTATAAACCAGCGTAGGATGATCCAGCAGAGGTTTTGTTTAACGTTAACGTTATCCTTGTTTTGTATTTTTAGAATGAAAGCCTTCCTCCCTGGATTACTGTCCTTTTGCACTCAGAATGAGAGATATTACGGTGTCTGAAAATGCCAGCAGGTGAGTTTCCTGCCGTCTCCTCAATACTTGGATTTTTTACTCGAGTAAAAGTAGTAATACCACAATGTAAAAATCAGAATCAGAATCAGAATCAGAATACTTAATTTTTACTACAAATGCCCCCTTATAAGTAAAGGTACTGCATTAAAAATTGTACACAAGTATTATCAACAAAATATAATGCAGAATTCCTTCTTTTAGCCCAATATTATTATATACTGTATATATGATATTAGTGGATCATTATTATTTCTGCCTTGAAGTGTAAGCAGGATTGTAGCGTTGTAGCTGATCAAAGTTGGGCTAGTTTAAACTCTTTTTGACACTGTTGAGTAGTTTAGTAGTTGATCGTCTTTCGTACGTATGTAAACAAATGTAGTGAAGTAAAAAACACAATTTAAATCAGAAATGTGGTGGAGTAGAAGTAAAATGAAAAGCAGTACAGCAAGTACAAATACCTCCAAATTGTACTTAAGTATAATATTTAAGTAAATTTACCCTTCACCACTGCAACACACATAGTGCTTTGATCATGTAGTATTAACTGATCTAAATGTAATCAGTCCACATCCACTTTGCCCATTAATGATAGCGTAACCTTTTTACAGGTGAGAGTGAAGACCGGGCAAAGACCCGGGAAAGATTCAATGAAGTGTTCAAGAAATACACCGAATCAGAAAAGAAAAAGGTGAAGAAGAAAAACACTAAAACTCAGGAGACTATTGTGGTATGTGTGCTAATATGTGCAATTTTACCTTCAGTGTTGGAGAACTTCAAAATCTGATCATTTAGTGTGGAAATATATATATGTATATATAACAAATATTTGCTCTCCCTTTCCCCTATTTCTTTTAGCTTCAGAACCTAAAAAAGAATCTCAACCTTGATAAGAACACAGAAGATGATGAGACCATCCTCCAGAACACGTATCACCCCGAACAGGGAAGCCCTCGCTACACCAAGAATAAACGAAGAGAGAGGGAAACAGCGGAAAAGATTAATAACAGTAGGAACCAAGAAGAGATTCAAACTTCAAAAGGCAAGAGGAAAAGTAAGAGGGAGCTTCCCTCCCTTCCTGTAACTGAAGAGACCACAAGTTACATCCAGACGGACGGGGATGCTTCCAAATCTGAGCTCGCTTTGGAGCCAGATGATGTAGGTGGTGGAACGGAACCAAAGCAAAAAAGTAAGAAGGGGAAAAGCAAAAGAGCTACAGAGGCCAAGGCAGCGAGTCAGGTGGAGGATGCAGAGGACAAGCTGCTACATGACTACCAGCAGAAAATTGCACAGGAGGAGGAGAGGACAAGAGTCAAGACTGAGGAAGAGAGTGTCGTCTCCCAAAGTGTTGCGCTAAATAATGATGTTGGGAAGAAGAAAAAGAAAAAGCTGAAATCTGTAATCACGCAGTCCGAAGTAGGGTGTGTATACCTACTAATATTTAGATATATATTTTTCACATTTAGTAATAAGGCTACAGGCTACAGATTTAGCAGCATATTGATTTGAGATGTAATACTTTCTGGTCCTCAAGGAATCAAGATGAAGATGCTGACCAGGATGCTGATGTGGAAAACGAAACAGAATCCAAGGGAAAGAAGAAAAAGAAGAAGAAAAAACACGGTAACTGGATGTCAGTTGTCAGGAAATCGTTTACAGAGTTCCATTGAAACGTCAGTACAATATGTATGATGTGTTTTTTTTTATGTCCCATTTTTCAGTTGTCAAAGACAAGAGTGAAACTGAGGCAGAAGTACCACAACAACCAACATTTGATGACAGCCTTGTACTGGGAGTGTTTGTCCACAGAACAGATCGCCTCAAGACCGACCTACTGGTCTCACACCCCATGGTGAAGATCCATGTTGTCGATGAAATCACTGGACAGTATGTGAAGAAAGAAGACTGGTGAGAATGGTCACTCTGGGACACCCACATCACTGCAGTTTAGTGTTAAACTGTGTTTTCACATTGGTCTGGTAACGATTGTGTTTCTATTGCCAGGTCTTTGGATACTTGATTATAACTTGTAACATTTGGACCACAGTTATTTGTGTTCTACTTAAATCTAGGCACCATACCGTTATTTTAACGTCTCATTTCAGAGGCAGTAGAGCGCAGTAAAACCTTTGATTGAACACAATATGTTGCAAACCCACATAAGTGTATGACTTTAGTTTCAGTATATTTATGGGTTTACTTTGTCTTGTTCTTCATTCATTCAGTCATCGGCCAGTCTCCTCATTTTATGAGCAAGAGAACGTTGACCACATTCTCCCCATCATGACCCAACCTTTTGACTTCAAGAAGAACAAATCAATCATTCCTGAGTGGCGGGAACAGATCATCTTCAACGAACGCTTTGGTTACTTTGTTGAGCAAAAAGATGAAAGCCCCAGAGTTATACTCTTCTTTGAAGTAAGAGGCACTCCGTTTAGACATATTTGGCCAATTCCAACGTAGCTATGAATAACTATTTTCATTTAAATGTTTCTTAAAGATCCTGGACTTCATATCCATGGAAGAAGCAAGAGCCAACGTTGATGTTGACAAGCATGAGCGAGGATTCAGAAAGATTGCGTGGGCATTCCTCAAGGTACTGTGGTCATTTAGTCATTTAGAAAAAGAAGACCAGTCTGAACGTGTGTTGAATGGCTCTTTTTAACACCTTTTTTCCCTTGTGTCCTTTAGCTTGTCGGCACAAATGGCATGCTGAATATTGACAGTAAGCTTCGCCTTCAGCTCTTCTGCCCTCCACCTCGGGCAAAGAGACAATCCAAAACAATTGAGGTGGTCGAGTGGTGGAGGAAGTCCCCCCGAAACAAATACGCATCCACCCTTTATGCTACGGTGAAAGGCATTAAACTCCCTGAGCATGTAAGTCATTTGCTGCTTTATAGCTGCTATTAATTATTTCTTAATCTTTATAATACTTCTGTCACACATTTCTACTATAGGTGTGTAGTAGGTAACATGTTGGTAATACTAGTATTCTGTTGATAATATTGTTTGAGATATTCTGATGAAAAGTTGTAATCAAGTGGATTTAGTTGTACGTTGCAGCTGAGCTGGTTTTCGTTCTGCAGGTGGACCCCAGTATTCGGTCCATGATGGCGCTCCAGGAGGAGAGGGGCAGCACCTCCTACAGTGACCTGCAGAATGAGGTCACCAAGAAAACCCTGACACAGTCTCTAGACAGAAAGCTGCCAGTCTTGAGGTGGAGCAGGCTGCCTGGACAGGTCGGTGAAATTAGGAACACATGTCAAAAGGATACGTTTATCACTTCAAATCAAACTTATGAGTTGGTTATTTGTTGGTTGCGTTGACCAGTAACACATACTGTACATATGCGTATGTCAGTGTTGTTTTAACATACACTTGAAACAATGAATCTGTCCTTAAAACATGGTTGGCTGCGCAAGCCTTACCAGAGTTTTTTCTGTTAAAGGTGTGTCGGATTCCTAACAAGTCCATACTGTCATTCCGCGGTGGTCAGATGGGCTGCTTCACAGTGCTCTTCTCCCACGCCGGGACGATACTGGCTGCTGCCTGTGCTGACAGAGATGCTTTCCCTGTCGTAGGTAAGCAACAGCTCGTCTTGTGTAAAACTCCCCCTGCGGATTCTCCTCTTGACACCTCAGCAGGGGAAAAAAGCAGCTAATTAACTTGCTGTTTGTACACAGTAGTCATGAGCAGCTCTGGTGATGACCTCAGGAGTCTACAACTTATTAAAAAAAATGCATTGTTAAACAAATAACCTATTAATTTACTGTTTCAGTGTATGAAATTCCCTCTGGCAAGGTTTTGGCTGCCTTCACTGGCCATCTCAAAATAGTCTACGATCTGTGCTGGTCCAGAGATGATCGGAGCCTTTTGTCTGCCTCCTCTGACGGAACTGTCAGGTGAGTTTCTGTTTGTTTGAATGAAACAGTAGTATATGAGGTGTCACTGCTGGTGACTGAATTGCTGTAATAGCTTTGTAGGACCTCTAGGGGGAGTAGGTACTAAGTGTAGTAAATTTCTTTTTGTTACCAGTGACACAGCATGTTTCGGTTGTCTGACTCAAGAGAAAAGTTTATAGAACACAGTTTCTTTGTACAAAAGAGTGTTTGCAGTACACACGTTTTCCTGCTCTTCTCTCTCAGAGAGTGGAACGTGGAGAGGCTTCTGGGAACGGCCCAGAAGGTGCTCCCTCATCCATCCTTTGTGTACTGTGCTCGGTACCACCCCACAGCCCAGACCCTGGTGGTGACCGGGGGCTATGACTCTCTGGTACGAGTGTGGAGGCTTGATGTGGACAATGTGAATGGCCAGCTGCTGCAGGAGTTTGAGGGTCACAACAGTTTCATCAACACACTGTGTTTTGACTCTGAAGGTATTGTGTTTTCAACACCGTGTCAGCATGTAAACTCTATCCTACCATAAACTGACACCCACAGTGTGCACCTCTCACCCAGTGCACGTCGAAATAAGCTCACAGCCAGGGTAGAACCCTGCACAGGATAAGAATGAATGTGCTATCTTAAAAGGGATTTCCCTCATATGAGTTTTAAGTGAATGTCATTGTGTTTATGAAGAATGTTACATAAGGTAGGGCTTGGATGACAAAATGAACATAGAGGGCATCCACTGCTTGTACATGTAAGAAATACTGAATGATAGGAAGTTTGTATTTGACTTATGTCAAATTGTCCACCAAGGTTAAAGGTATTCATAGTTATAAACCAAGTTCACGGGGCAGTGGGCTTAGATTTTCTTTTGAAGATTCATTGAGGGGACGCTGCTCTCCAGCTACGTCTGAGGACAAAGTCAAGTGAAAAGAATGCTTTAGTTTATACCATATCTTATCTCTTAATCATAAACTGCTGCTACCCGCACACAGACACCCCTTGATGCCTGACCCCGTTTACAAGTTTTGGTGTGTATGTGAGCATTTTAATATTTCTTTGAGGGGGATTATATTCAGTATTTACACTCTGACCGTCTATTGTACAGCAAATTGTGGTGCTATTTTCATGAAAAGTGAGACTTTGCTTCTTTTGTAATGAAGCATATTGCACTTGTGCCTTCTTACGGCTGATGTTCCTTTTGATGGATTTGTTTTAATTAGGAAGGAGAATGTTCTCTGCAGACAATACCGGCTTAATCCTTGTGTGGAAAACCTCAGTAAATGACAGCAAGCATCATCAGCCATGCCGTTGCTGGTGTACAGAGAAGGTACAGGAGATAATGTTTGATCTATATGCACATATCATACAGTGTAGTTCAGATTTGGCAGATAGAGGTCCAATAAAATAATGAACACAAATGCTGAATGAAATGAAATTGGAAAAAGATTTTCTGCATGTTTTCCCTTTGCAGAAAATTGATGAGAGTGACCTCCGCGGAATCCCCATCAACATGCTGCAGCTCCATCCAAACGGGCGGTGCCTGCTCATCCATGCCAAAGACAGTGTCCTGAGGATGATGGACTTGAGAATGTAAATAAGATGAGGCAAAACACAAAAAGTACTAACAGGAAACCGTCACCTCGCTGCTGCTTTTGTTACACAGTGCCCAGTGCAAAAGATTTGTTATGAACTGGAGAGAGTGGGGGCGCATCTTAGCCTTGGCATTAAGTTACTTAAGCATCAGTAATAAGTCTAGCATTACCAACACATTATACATCTTTACACTAAGGTGACAGCACAGGGCAGCTATTAAAGTTAGATTATGTTGAATCTCAGGAAGCCTTTCTGTGTTAGACAGAATACATGAACACATTTTGAGAGCTGCTGAAACCAGACGATGTCACCACGCAGACATTGTGAATGCAGAAAAAATAAGATGTCTCATTTAAGCCTAGTTCCAAACCACATGTGACACCGAAACACAACATTCAAATTATTATATCTTTTCAACAATGCATCTGCCCCTTTCAGCCTGGCTGTAAAGAAGTACACTGGAGCCACGAACTACAAAGAGAGGATCTATGGCACTTTCACGCCGTGTGGGAACTTCATCTTCTCTGGTAGCGAGGATGGGATGGCATATGTCTGGAATACAGACACAGGTGAGAATCGTGGGTTTTTTTGTCATAAAGAAGGCAGTCGTTCCTTAACAGTTTTGACAGTATTCTGCATAGTGGCTCCAGCTGTCAGCCGTTTTGTCTTCTCAGGTGACCAAGTTGCAGTCTACTCTGAGCTCTGTTACCCCACTGCTCTCCACTGCGTGTCATTCCACCCCCATGAAAACATGGTCGTCTTCTGTGCCTTTGGTCAGAGCCAGCCGATCATTGTGTACCTGTACGATCGCAAAGGTTTGTGAAAACACCTGACAAATGCTGCTTTTTCTGAGTGTTCAGCGCCCGAATCTCTCATCAAACTGTTCTCACCTTTTTCTTCAGATCTGAATGTTATTTCAGTCAGCTGATGCATACCGGTATTAAAATAAAAAGTAAGCGAAGACTTTGTCCTGCTGTATCACACAGTTTCCCAGCTGGAAGTGCACAATATAAAAGCAGCGTCGAGTGTGAGCAGATCGGCTTCTGCAGACATCAGAACCATCGGAAACACACCTGACACCCCAGCATTACAGGACACATCTGCTGCATCAGCCATGGATCAGTTTGCCCAAGCAACAAGACTTGCATTAAAAATGCAGTGTGTGAAGGAGCAACTCAATTCCGTACTTGTAAATACTCATCCTCCATTACTTAAAATTTAAGTAAAGTAGAAAGTAAATCCGTAGAAAATTCAATATACACCAAAACTAACCCTTTCAAACCATTTTTAGGACCCACATCAGAGGTCTTCAACATCGGGATACATTTATGAGCACGGTACTGTATGTGTTTCAGTCGTACAGTTTTATATGATGACCGCTGTGTACTGGATTAACCTGTGCTGTCAGTTTATTTACATGGAACATATTTGTGTGTGTGTTTGGTTTGCAGACAAAATGGGTCTTACTCACACAGGGAGGAGCTTGACGTCAGACTCTGGCACGGTGAGTATTTGATCAGTACACCTTGAACATACCGTAGCATACTTGGTCTTTATTCAGGTCAGTGGCCTTCATGCCAACACTGATTTCTTTCTCTAACTTGTCTAAACCAGCTTGTTCTTAGGTTTCCTGTCAAGAACTAGAAGGAATTATTACAAAAAGAATTTAATAATAATGAAAATAATAATAATAAATAAAAAATAATAACTTCTAATAAAAAAGTTATACAGGGTGTATTTTTAATGATATGCTCAATTCCTGGTTAGCACAGCATTACAGAAGTGCACTGCATCACCATTGTGCTGTTTGTTATCCAGGTTATTCCCTGGCTGCCATTATGCTTTGTCATAGGAAACTTTAACGTTTTTATTCTCATCTTGACCTTAGATTGCATAACTTGCAACATTGCAGAACTGTACTAGGAGGGCTGACCAGGTCAACGTGAAATAGAAAGTAGTGATTAAATTACTGCTATTTTGAAATGAAATAAATAAATTGTAATGGAACTCAAGTCCAGCCTTTTCCTTTCAGATGGGATTAAATGCTTCGTTACCGCCTCCGTCCCTCCTATCGCCGCACTCCAAGCTGCAGCTGTCTGGTTCTCTAGCGGAGCAGCTTATCCCCCAGGCAGCTCTGAGCCCCCAAAACAGTGAGTGGCTTGTACAGTCAGTCACACTGTTATGTGTCGTTAACCAGTGAATGGCTTTTTCCGCAGCTGCGTTGATATGTGAGGTCAAATATTTTCCAAGATTATAGCTGTACTAAGCATAGCATTGGGGTGACCAGGACCAAATGTCTCCAGCATTGTGGTTTAGAGTCTCCTGAAGCATGTACACCACACACAGAGACAAAGATGGACCGCTTGTGATTTTCACTTGTGTCTGTAAGTGATCTCTGTTAAGACAAATCACGAGATTGTGTAACAGTCCGATACGAAATACTTACGCTTGCTCTTTGTTGTTGTTTTCTAGGCGGGTTCAGTCCAGTGGGTCAGCGTCTAAAAGGATCTTTGAGGCTACAGACGGTAAGGCGTTTTTCTTTCTTTCTCTCTGTCAACCGAATCTTAACCAGATGAACATCACTGCACCAATTCATCAACTGCTAACGAGGTCTGCCAAAAAGCATACATCCTCTAAAATTGCTACTGCAGGATTCAAATTGTTCTTTTTCTTTTTCTTCATCAGACCCTTCCTGATCACATTTCTTCAGGCATCCATGTGGAAACAGATTCTGCCCCTGTTCAACAAGTGGTACGTATCCACTGTAGCTATGAGCTCAGTCACATGCAACCCTTCCCCTCTCACGTTCAGTCCCTCCACCTTTGCGTTCCACTTCTAGGTCATCTCGCTCTACGACTACAGAGCCAATCGATCGGATGAACTGACCATACGCCGCGGCGATGTCATCCAAGTGCTGTACAAAGACAACGACAGCTGGTGGTTTGGGCGTCTGGCCAATGGGCAGCAGGGATATTTCCTTGCCTCGTATGTCGCAGATCAGAGTAAGTGGATTAGATTTTCTCATGAAAGACACCTGACGGATAATATATTTAAAACTTCCAAATGTGAGTTTTTATGTTGTAGGAGATTCCAACGAAGGGGCGACTCAGGCTGTGGAGGCACACACAGCCTTGTCTGAGGGGACTGTTGAGAGGTCAACGCCAACCAGGGTAAGGAGACAGACTAATACAGTGTTCGTCCTGGATCTGAATCATATAGTTTTTCATCACTAAAACATATGGGCGCACAGGTGAAACAGGGTGTGGCTGTAACAGGGGTTTGAACTTCTTGCACTCCAGATGCAGGTCTTCTTTCTCCCGTATCTATGGTGCTTTTGTTTCTGTTTGGTCAAGTGGTACTTCTCCTTAATCCTTCGTTAGACCATCACACCCTCTGCAGGCCTGAAAGGTGGCTTTAAAAAGTTTGACGAGGGCACCTTTTTTGAAGAATAGTAGCTATGATCAACTTGAATTCATGTCAGCTGCAATGAGATTAAACAACAAACACAAACCTGCACGCTGCTGTCTGGTTCCCAGTTCCTCTTTATTCTAGATTCTGTAGAAATGACAGTATCACTTTAATACTTTTTAGTGCATGAAAAATGCATGATTATTATGGTCTGTTTAACTGTATCTGTATGGTATGATGCCTTTACTTTCCTTCTTGTCCTTTTATTTCTTCTCCTTCCTTACTTTTCTTAGGTATCAGCTGCAATTAGTTCTTCTGGGGAACTTAGGTTTCTTTCCGAGCCGACCCTTTCTGACACTGATCCCGAGTTGACTGACGCCAGGTAAGTGGCTCACTTTGCTTGAGACGCACTCGCAGGGTCATGCTGGTTTCTGATCACTGCGTGAGACTACACGGGTTTACCGACTGACATTTTATATTGTGGTTTAGAAATAATGCAATACCGATCGCGAACTATGGTTTTCCCACAGAGCTAGAAGGAAAAAGAAGGTGAAAAAGCCAGGAGTCCATGCACCTTCGTCTCAAGCCACATTTTCAGATGCAGATGCTTCAGAGTTGACCAGCACCAGGAGGAGAGTCAGATCAACTGACAGACCTCTCCCAAAGAGACCCACAGGCCGAACTAACGGTGCCTTCGAGCCCGATACATAAACTCACACACGACTGTTTTCAAAATCGAGAGATTTCATTTTTATTCTTTTTTCCCCCCTATAAAATACATTTTTGTAATGACAATAATGGTGTGTTGTATTTTTACAGGTTTGTTTTTTATATTTGAAGAGTCTGTATTGTTCTTAATACAGATTGACCAATGAAACGTTAACATTTGTTAATTAAAACATCGTCTTCACATAAATTGTATGCATTTTACATATTTATTGACAAATTGACTGTGTACATTTTTACAGATATAGAAAACATTTCTGTAATATTGTATTTTCTTAGCCTGTTGAGATTAATGCTTGTATATGCCACTTCACAGCTAGAAAAATACATTGTGGATCTCTATAAATCAAATGTAAAGTCACACTTTTGATATCAATTTAATAAAAGTAATTATGCTTATTAAGGGCTGTTTTGATCATGTATGCATTACATTTCTGAAATGTACCGGTGAAATACATTTTTTGTATAATTAAAAATGATTTTAAAGAATGATTTGAGACCGTTAAAATGAATGATGGTAAATAATGATGAAATGAATATATGGTATTAGAATTAGCATATGTTTTTATATTTAACCTTCGTATTTTTGTAAATGTATTTTCAAGATTCCTATATTCTAAAATCAAGAGGATATTGGTTTGTTTTTAGTGTGAAACACTTAGAAATTCAAATGCATATATATTATTCTGTCAAATAATATATAAGCAGGCTATACAGTGCATGATGTCAGGTCAGTTTAACTTGAACATAGCGTGCACAGAAATGGACAGAGTTAATGGACACAGGTGAGTGTTTTCTCATTTATATATTTATTAAGTTTTTATTCAAAACTCAAGTCTTAAAGTTGTTTGGTCAGAAAACAAGGCACAATACACAAAATCACTAGAGGCAGTGAAATGTGACTCGATGCTCCCTGTTCTATTGAAATGTACTGTGTGGTGTATTTGACCTGCATAATACTTCACTGTCACTTCAAGAACAATGTTACGGCTTATTCCTGTGAATGTGTTCGGCAGCTCTGGCCGTGTGCGACTTCGACGCGAAATCCAAGTCATCTGATGTTGAAAACTAAGATCATTAAAAGAGCAGCGCTTCAGAACAAAAGGCACATTTAGTTCGGGATTTAGACTGAATTATTTTGTGGTTTCCAGTGGTGGACTTCATCCATTCATGTTACATTCATCCAAAGTGCAACTTGAGTGCTTTCAACTTCAGAGTCAACAATACAGTTACGCTGCTTTTTTTCTAGGCTGTTTTAAACATTTCTTAAAAACAAGCAAAGTAAAAATCATTACAATCCCTGCAGCACCAAAAATATATAATTTAAAAGCATTAAAAAGTTAATAAAATTACTAATAACAAAAATATCAATTTGTATAACTTTACTTTTCACAAGTAACTGATACATTAAGATCATGTTTTGTTCAGCATGTCATCCTTCCACGTGTTGCTGATGGCTTCATTCATTCAGGAGGGGAGTGCTTTCATCTGTTTGTGAACTTTCTCGAATCCTTAAATTCAAAACAAAAGTGAGCGTTACACCCAGTATGTTCTTGGAAGCTGCACAAAGAAAGTCGCCAGCCTTACGCTTAGTATACAGAGTGTATTAATATACGAGGAATCAAATATGTGACATAAATCTAATTATATTGATTTGAGGTTAATGATTACCTTTGGTGCGGTCGTGGGCGTTGACAGAGATAATACACAGCGAGAAGAAAGGCCTGAGGACAGAGTTGTCATTGAGTTTCACGTCTCTCTATCAGTCTCCATGGTGTGTTGCTTAACCACTTGAATGATTACCAGGCTTGGAAATCACATTTCTCCATCCTTAATTAAATGCCGTGCAAATAAAGCGACAAGTTTCACAGTCTCTTGCTGTCTCTGTCACACTGGCAACATTTCACAGGCATGACAATCAGGCGCGTGACCGCTGTCTCTACTAAGACCGAGTGCATGAGTAACTAATCATTTATTCTTGACGATTTGGGATCTTTCAAATGACAATAAGACAATTGCTAATATGCCAGCAAGTGAGACTGTGATTGCAATTTGCATGTGTCCTTTTCTCACATGGATCGTCATACTTACAGCCAAAAATGCCAAGCCTCCTTGGACTGCAGCTGCCCACTCAAAGCTTAGATGTTGTGTGACAAGGCCGCCCACTATTGGGCCATAAAACATCCTTTAAAAGTAAACAAATGTCCACATTAAAATCCTAATCTAAACATTAAGAATCAAAGGGCAGGAAATAAGTACCAAGTAGTGAGAGAAATTATTTCATGTATACGGCATTATAAACTTCTGGGGTCAGTAGGACTCACCCCAAGGACCAAACTGCCCCAAACAGCCCAGACACCATTCCAAGAGTGCTTAGTCCCTCTTCAAATCCTTGTTCACTACACAGAAGAACAGACAAGTTTCACCTTGCACTGTGTGTGTGTGTGTGTGTGTGTGTGTGTGTGCATATATAAATAATGACAGGTCATGAATGTAGGAGCACAACATGTGAAGCCACTCACTAGGCACATGTGATGATCTCGGGGAACGTGGGGATTGCAGTCATGCCCAGAGAAAACCCAATTACACCAAGCATGAGGACCAGCAACCACAGCTGACTACACACACACACACACACACACACACACACACACACGGAAACAAATATAAGTTAAAACTTTGAGTACACTGAAAAGCACAATATATCAACCAGATATGCTATTTTTGAAATATTTATAACATCTGAAGACCAGACTGTTGTTAAAAACTGAATATAAGTGATTTTTGGTTCTTTCACACACAGATGATGAAGAAAAGGGAGTTACGAAAGAGGAAACATTGTGGCAAAATAAAGAAAAAAGAGGGATACAAAGTAGGAAAGAAGAAGAAAGGAAGGAAAAACAAAAGAAAAGACAGAAAGAAATCTTGTAAGTACAAGTGGAGTAAATCCTCCCACTTGTCATCAAGCTAAAACAAGGCAGTTGTAATTCAGAAGACACGTTTTAAGCCATAAACAGAAATATGTATCATACTATTAATTAAAAATGTGAATGTTGTACAGCAAAAAGTACAAATTTCCTAGTTAATATACTGTATTCCCAGTTAACGCCATGGTTTGAGTTAAACCAGAAGATCAATATTACTTGCATGTCTGGCCATTAAATATGAAGCTCCATCTAGCAGCCACTTAGTTTAGCTTAGACTAAAGGAGGTGCTGGTAGGTGGATTTTATTAGCTTGTTTCCCGTCTTTATGCTAAGCTAAACTAGCAGTCTGCTAGCAGTAGCTCCATATTAAAATAGACAGACGTGAACTTCTCCTCTAACTCTCGGCAAGAAAGAGAATATGCGTATTTCCACAATTATCAACCAATTCTTTTAAAGTAGAGTCTGCGTCACTTTCCATCGTTACACGCTCACCTCGGGATGTGAAGGAAAGGGACGGGACCGAGCATGCAGAAGCCAGTTGCTGTGGCGACACCTCCTGTTACCATTAACCAACTCCTGGTGTTCTGAAAAACACCAACACCAAAAGGGATTTAGTTTAAGGTGGAAATGACAAACGCCTGATTATTATATGAAAGAATTGTCCACATTTAATCATGTCGGTTGTGTTCATACTCACAGGATATTTATCAGTGAAATACCCCATCACCGGCGATGCCAGGCAGTATGGTAACGATAAACCAAGCATGATGAGTCCCACGTAGCCAATTGAGAGACCAAACTAGGTACAACAGGAGAGGGGATGTGATTAAATTAGAAGATTACGTTTCTTTCTATGGTAAGTTGTCCTTATCAGAAGAAAGGAAATCACCCTGTCAATAGCAAACAGGGACAACGTGGCATCCAAGAAGCCCAGACCCGCGCTAAGAGTGAATATCACACAGCAGATCAGGACTATTTTCACTTGGGTCAGGAGTCGAAAGAATGAATCCTTCGAAGGATCTGCAACTGAGGGGACAGAGGCACAAAATACAGCTCACAGTCTGAGAAATAAAAAAACTACTGAGATTTATTCAAGTGACTGAAATCTCAAACGGCTACCGATGGTTGGCAAGATGTATATGTTGAAAGGAACCATAACCAATAGGAAACATCCAAGAAGCATGAAGGGGACTTCATATCCAAATGACTGGTAGAACCACCCCCCGACCGGTGGCCCCATTATAAGACCAAGCCCTGTAAAAATCTCCAAACTACCCTAAAGAGAGAGAGAGAGAGAGAAAATTGCGTCACATTAAAATCTGCATTTACATAAACACTATCACTACATACATCTATGCCAGAAACTATTTCTTATTTTCTACGGCACCGGGAGACTTGGGAGATACATAACAACCCCGAATATAATGCTTTCTTTGTTTGCTCGTGATACAAATGTCAAAACAACATGCCAGTCGCAGAAGGGTTGTCTACACTCACTAAAACAGTTGCCACATTGTTTGGGAATATTTTCGCTGTCATGGCAAAAGAGGAGGTCATTGCAGCGGCGAAGCCCACAGCGTCGACGGACCTCACTACAAAGCACAGAGTAATGAAAGCCGGTCCTGCGGGAACCCGGTCGAGTAATCTGCGAGAAAAGAAAGCTGAGAACAGGATTCAAAACAGAAAGATGGAACTAGTCTCCCAAATGGGCCGTTGGTTTGGTCTTAAATAGTCTGAGTAAAGACACGAATCTGAGTTTTTACACCAAATGAAATCACAAATCCACATTTGCACTTGCAGCTAATCAATTTTCCCAAATTAAATAAAGATTTTTTTCCAGAATTATCTTAAAAAAGGTGAGGCTGGTGCTATTCTACATTTTTCTGACTGTCAACAAATCCCATGGACAATGTCTGTGTTTGTCTGTCTCTTACCCTTAAAAAAATTTTTAATAAAAAAGCTAGATCATTTCCTAAAACAGCTGGACACTGTAGTTTTTAGCAAACGTCACTTGTGGGAATAAATAGTGTAATTTGTTGGAACTATTTCCATCATTTGGTGCTCTATTGTAACAAGCATCTACACCGTGCTTAACACGTTCTGTTTCTGTGGCCATCATCGTCACTGATGTCGCACACAGGACCGACACTTACCCGAACAGTATGGTGCAGCCCGACGACACAAACAGCCCTGTGACGAGCATGAACTTTGCCCCAATTTGGACGATCTGATACAACAAAGAAAAGTAGAGTAAATGACTGGACACCTGGGCAGCAAATCACACTTCACAAAACATGAACTGATGGGAAATAATGCCTATTTACTTACATATTTGCCCAGTATCAATGAACCAATCAGATTGCAGACGGCGTAGCAGCCAAATATGAGGCCAATGACAGTTTGACTGGCTCCCTTCTTTAATGCCTGTGTGGAAATATTCATGTAACGTATTTACTGGTCTGAGGAGAAATGTTTTCACAGTACACTATGAAAGCAGGTGAAATCCCATCATCTAGACAAGTGGTTGCTTGCCCGACTTCCCCCACAGCCCTATCAGATCATACCCGTTTGATAGAAGGGATGGCTTTGTGGTATATGGTCGTTTTGGCCATGTTTGCATTTGTACTACTGCCATTTGGAGTGACAGAAACAGGTCGTATTAACCATTTACAGCAGCCTAGCTGGTCTTTCTGCAGTCTTAACGAACACACAGCAGAGACTCAGGTTGCTGGGTAACGGAGGCGTGCACTGTGCAATCAGAGTTACTGTGACAATGAGTATGAAGATCAGCATCGCACACGTTTGGAATCTTACTTGTGTGTTGATTGTTTCTCCTCAACACAAGTATATGTGGATTTATATGATCAAATCACACATTGCCTGATCTATGAGCTCTACAATGACATGGTTGCACACATGAGCATTACAAATGATCAACAGAAGGTGACCCTCAGCCCCTCTTTCACATGCTGACACTTTTCTTCACTCTCACAAAAGCTAGTTATCAGCTGTTGTATCACATATTTTACCAGCTGCCCTGCATTAAAGATCTGTCTTTGTAAATATACACAAAACAACACATACTAAAATGTTATTGCATTACTGCATCCTAATGCACAAGGTTATTATGTCCTGTATGTATTTGTTTGTTATAGGTCTATTTGTTAGCACCTATCTCAAAACCTTGTTGTGAAAAGTCACACGTGTATTTTAAAGACATTTTTAATGTGTTGTTTACTCTCTGTATATATATATACATATACATATACATACACACAGTACCAGTCAAAAGTTTGGACACTTTCCTATTCACTTTACACATACATATATATAAATATATAAATGATGTTTTCAAGACACATTGCCTTGCTGTTGTACATTGTCTTTACTTTGCACAGTGTTCCTGTTTGACTTTGTCCCGCACCTGCTGTTTGACGTTACACATCACTTGTGCCATTTGCATTTGCTCACAGCTTCTATCAACAGAAACTCAATTACGCACATTAAACAAGGCATTCGGAGGCTAACGCCAGGGACAAATCAGTGCTATAACGTGCATCAACGGTGGGTAAGAACAAGATTTATGCACAAACTGAACTTCACTGGCAAGTAGAGAAGAGAGTTTGTGACACAGTAATGTCAGTCACAAATAAATATCTGTAGCCACCTACTGGTCATACCAGACCAAGTGGAAAAAAAAACAACTTAAATGTGTTGAGATAAGCAAATGTGTTTTATTCATTGTGAATTCAACTTTCTATTCCAAAGAGGAATAGAGAATTATATAGTTTAAAGTTTTAGTAATGTGAAAGCTGCTGTGTTCAGTTGAGTAGCTCCTGAAGAAGTCTACCCATCTTTAAGCTGTGGCCTTAGTTATTGTATATTATACGTGATATATTATATAAGTGATATTTTTCTGACCAATTGTTAGAGATTGTTTAAAAGCTTTCACCTTGTGGTGTCTCACAGGTGAAATAAGAAAACACATAACTAAAGTCTTGCTCTTTATATTGTTGTGAAAAGCGTGTTTTTACACTAAAAAGTCTCAAGTCATGGTTTAATTCTGTGGCATGATGAATGCCGGTGAATACAATGTACAGTTTGAATTCAATGTTACTTGCATATTGTGGTAAAGAAAATGTAGAAAAACACAACATTGATTTTGATTTGGCATATAGTGTCTGTGCGGGAAGAAGGGGGGGGCCCTCACACCCCACCCCTACAACCTCTACACCTCGCTGCTCCGTCCCTGGACGTGTTATTTACAGGTTACACGGTGACCTTTAAACTTACCTCATTGGGGAAAAACGGGCCTAATATCGAGTAGCAGATCATTGAGCTGAAGTTGACAGATGCCATTGATATTAAAGTGAGGATCTGGTGTCTTGTCATCCTCGGGGGAGGATCTGTTGATTCAGCTGGAGTGCTTTTATCTGTTGTGAAACAACGGAAATGAATACTGGAAAAGGAACACAAGTAGGGATAATGATGTTGACAATGTTGAATGTAAATGACATGAAGTTAGTGACGGAAGTAATCGCATTCAAATGGCAGTTAATGATTATTTCACTGCCACTGTGGTAATCAGACTTCTTTTTTTTTTCACTGTTAAAAAAAGTCACCAACCTCTTTGCTCTATGTCCACGTGCGGTTCCATTCTTGAGTTCTAGGTTTACGTCTCCAAATATTCAGGACAGAAAATCGGACGGTAACATAACGACACGCGAATAAAACCTGGAGACATCCACAGACAGTCAACCAGCTCCCAACCTGAAACTGACACTTAAAAACGCCAACCCTCCTCGCGAGGGAAGCGAAGGGCTCGCGTCACACGTCTCTGGTCAAAACACAGAAGACACACTTCCCGTTACCGCTTTCAAAATAAAAGCCCAGACACACCTTTTTGTTTAGACGGGCACTATCTCAAATGAACATCAACAATCCATTTTTAGGATTTTTTATGAATATGTTACTTAATTGGTGGGTTTGTTTTTATTCACTTAAATAAATGAGTGTCTGTTTGGTTTTTAAATATTTTGGATTGTAATGTTGTTCCAAAACAAGTAAATAACGTTATTACTGATACAAACATTTATAAAATAAATGATAATAAAATGATAATGTAATTTTTTCTGCACGAACCCTTAATATGTGTATATGAATTAAGACTTAATTAAGACTTAATTCATATACAAGTGCTTGTGTTGTCTTGACCTTTGTATACCTGTGGACTTTTTGCCCTGAGTGAGGACTGTAAGGCCCCACTTCTCTCAGTGAAAGCGCCAGACACCGCCTCCTAAGAAAGAGGAGGTCCTGGCTGCAGACAAGTTAATTTAACATCTATTCTAACTATCTGTAATCACTATATTTGAAGGAACTTGTCAGGAGGCAGTTAGTCACAGTCACAGAAACAATCAAAAGAATGAATGTACTGTAAAGGCTCAATTATGGCCTATACTGCTGTTTTTATATAGTAGGCCTACTGAAGAATATTACTAATAAAAAAATACTTGTTAGCATCAGTATTAGTATCTCAGTATTATGATTTGTTAATATGGTTTTTTATTATAATAATATCCTTTTGACTTTGACTAACTTTGCATCAGAGAGTGAAAGCGGCAAACTGGAAATGAAACATAACAAAAACATTTGGAACAATGTAGTTTTATTACATTTTGGCCAACCTATAGGTCCATGTAAACCTATGGTGTTATCATATTTGTTTCCTTCACAAAATAAGAGGAGAAAAAAAACAGGCAACCAAATTTTCATTAGGCAGTATTGCTGAGTCTCTGAAGCTGCATTACTGATAATGAAAAGCTCTTAAATGGAAGTTGTCTGCACAAAATTTCCTGCAGCTCTTCTCAAAATACTTTCTTCATATACTTTAAAATAACCTTCCATTAGCAAATGACAAATGCCCAGACATATCCACATTTGTTTCTTTATACATTAGCACCAAAATCTACATGAATCTCACTCCTACTAACAGTTAATCTGAGCAATTTATGAATGTGTTGTATTTAATACCTTTGCAAGTTTATTGTTCTCATTCTCTTTTGTAACATCAAAAAACTCTTGGTACAATGTTAAAGCAAAGGTGAGAAAATTACTGAAATTTGCAACACATACGCACAGATTTCTAAGCATATAATGATGTCATTTACTAAATACACAGTGCAAGCAGCTTTGTATTTTCTTTTGCAAGTACAACATCAGTTCTATGTCGATAGCATTATTGCACACAAGCTCTATCTATCTAAAGCAGCACTGATTTCCAACGAGGCAAACTACTGATGTAGCAGCATCATAAACACCCAACGAAAACAACACAGAGCCACCCAAGTTTGAGATTCACCGAAAGGATCTCTGTGTTAATGCAAATGTTTTGTTTGTTTGTGGGGATGGGACCCTTTTCCACCATGTTTCCCACTAACTTGCTTTTATGCGTTTGGCTATATTTTACACACATAAACTGACCATTGACCGTTACTGACAATTGTAGAGGGGAGTTTTGGAAATGAAAAGGAACATGTCAATTTACACATGAAAAAAAAAGAAAAATACGATGTCAATCATAACAGCTCTGACTGAATAATGAGTTGCAGTTTTGTGGCCAAAGGTCTATGATTTACTATGTTCATTGCACCACTTCATAGAAGTATTATGATTAGAAAATATACAAACTATGGTAAACTGTACTCAACTCTTCATTTTGCAGTTACAGAATCAATATATTCTTCTATTGCACATTCAGCAATCTGAACAAAATGTAGAGAACGTTTAACCAACAAAACAGAATAAAAATCAAATCATAGCCTTGAACAAATGGGATTTAAAAACATAATAAAAGGTACAAAGGTCCCGAAAAAACAATATCAATCAGTTTGATATTTATAATAAAGCTAATACTTTATTAAAAACTACGTATTCACTCAAAACCTTAAAACTGAATTTTAATAGTGCAATGTTTGTATCAGATATGGTATGGCTTGGTGAAAATGTATTTGCAATTTTGAATGCCACAGTACTTCACAATGTAGATATTTGCCATGTATATTATTTATTAACATCACAAACATAAATAAATATAGTTACTGATTTGAAATACGGTGAGTTAGCCATCATTTTAAGAGAGGGAAGATGTCTTTGGCACCACGTGTGGTACTAAACCTCTGCTTTTACACTGCTTTTAAAATCCATCCATTGTTTTACTCCACAAAATAACATTTTAATAATAAATAATACTAAGAAGAAGAAGAATATTAAGAAGAAGAAGAATACATTCAACATATGAACTAGAAATGATGGAGTAACTGGTCTCCAGTCATGACCACTGATCTAGACTGACTTTGCCTTCAACAGACTGATTGTAGATGGTCTGCATGTGCAAGGCCAACTTTTACATTAACCTATTGTTTCAAAAAGAACCACCACAACGTGACACTTTCCCAGCTCTAGCTTCACATGTTGGCGTGTAAGACCAGTGTGGCTTCTTTTGAATTAGTCAACGACGGCAAAAAATAACCACTTCACTTTAGCCTTTGAGTCACGTTGGCCAAGGCAACAGCAAATGCCTGCACTGCTGAGAAAGGATACTGGAAATCCAAGATATAGGCATTCCCATCAATACGCCCAAACTGCATCACCTGAAAAAGACAGAAAACAGGAAGACGTTTCAGAAACACAGCAGCATTTTTTATCGACTCATCCAGGGCTGCAACTAACGATTATTTTCATTACAGATAAAAGTTTCTTGGATTTGATCAAATACACCAGAGACCAAGGAGTTTTTTATAACCGACAGTCTAAAACCCAAAGATATTTAAAATACTTTACTATTATAAAACAATGAAAAGCAGTGAAACATCACACTTCCTATCACACAACCTATATTTGACATTTAATTAAAAAGTTGCAGATACATTTTCTGTCCATCGTCTAAAAGAGAAATTGACAACTCGTGTCAGCTCCTCATTCTTTGGGATTTCTTATCACATTACCTGTCTACCATCCAGCTCAATTTGAAAATTCTTTGCAGACTCCTGCGTGACTCGTCCTCCAAAATCCAGCTGGTAGACCTGGGTGGCTTCGTTCCACAGTGGTTGTTTATTGGCCATGACGTAGACAAATCCTTGGCTTCCCAAGCTACGGTCCTCTCTTTCGTTCGCCTTGCGGCACTTTATCTCCTCCAGCTCGCTCGCCATACGCAGGCTGCGCTTGTTCTTCCAGCTCTTCTTACTACTCTGGTTCTGGTTCATGAGCTCGTCGCCGCTGATAAACAGCTCCGGCTCACTCTCGGAGCTGTCCTGGAACTCATTTGTGGTCCTGCTCATCTTCTTGGTTTTATTGAGTTGCTCTCTCTGCCCCTTGGGCTTCTTCTTCTCTCTGCTGCCGAGCCTTGGGCTGGAAATGAGAGTGTTGAAGTCAGAGAGCGCACGGCCTTCTTTTCTGGATTTGCCCTCAGAGACGGTGGGCATGTTGGCCTCCTCGGCTCTGCTGTCCAGTCTTTTGCGGCTCTTCTTGTTGAAGCGATCCGACTCCTGTGGCACGGGGCTTTCATTCAGGGATGACGACTCTGGAAAGTTGTTGGAAGACTCCGCCAGATCCTCTGTGGCACTTTTGGATGGCGGAAGCTCAGTAGGTGGGGGAGGAGGGGGCAGAGGAGGGGGTGGAGGCGGCACAGTGGGAGGAGGTGGGGAGAGAATCGGCTTCTCTAAAATCTGATGGGTTTTGGTAGGGAGGGGAGGTGCTGGAGGGTCTTGCATGGGAGGCGGGCACGGGTAAGGGTTCCAGGGGTGAAGGCTGACAGGGTGCAGCTGAAGTCCGGCACATGAGCTGGCCCCTGGATACATTGGAGGGAGAGGGCAGCAGGCCAAGTTAGCGAGATTTGGAGGATAGCCTGGTGGCAAGACCAAGTTGGGGTCCTGTTGAGCAAAAGGGACTGAACCAACCACTTCATTTGGAGAGCACTGTGGTGGGGGGTTCTGTAAAGTCTGAAGAGGGGGACCACTGTGACCCACACCTGGAGGAAAAGGCGAGAGGGATATCTGGTAACCTGATGGGAAAGTAAGAGTGCTCGTGCTCTGACTGGTTGGAGGTTTAGTTGTGAGGACAAAAGGCAGCCGAGTCATGTCCAAGTGCTGAGCTTGACTGATGATGAGCGGCGGCGGTTTATGAGGTCCTGGTGGAGGGCCTAACATTGTTTGTTCTGGGGTGAGCCAGAACTCCTCTGTGGTGGAGTTGTCCCACTGGTAAGGCGGAGGGCGCTTAACCGTCAAACTGACATCGCCGAGAGTCAGCTGACGTACAGACTTTTCAAGGTGACACTGCTGATTTAAAGTCTCGTCTTCAGTAAAGGCAGAGTTAACGTACACCGTCCTGTCCCTGCTGTTATCAACGGCGCCCAGCAGACTGTAAGATGACTGAGAGGCCAGGGGTGAGGCACCTTTGGAGTGCACAATAATGGTACTGTGATGTGCTCCTTTCCCAGGTGGGAAGTCCTGCCTCACCACTGTGCCACCTGCAATGCCACTACTTGTAGTTCCCCCGCCACTAACACTGACGCTTGTGCTGCTGCTGTTGCTGCTGCACTGTGTGCACGTGTACAGTGCAGTGGGCGCCCTCTGCTGGTAAGTAAGTGCTAGTGCGCTGTTCATTTTAGCCTTGGTGGGAAGGGTTCTGGAGCTTTCCATCATCTGTGGCACTTTAAGTCCCATGTCCCTGCCGTCACGACGAAGAGTGGCATGAATCAGACTGCTATCAATTCTCTGGGGAGGAGGAAGTGTGGCGGTAACTTGATTGGCAGGATCAGGGTAAGGAGGAGGGTCTCCACTAGGTATTGAGTAGCGAGGGACAGAGAGGCGACTCAGTGTTGCTGAGCTGTAGGGAAGCTGGATTTTTTTATTCTCAGAGGAAGTGACTTTGAGCGTGGCTGAGCCATGGACAGCATATGCATTTTGGTTACGAATGAGGCGCCTGCGTGGCCGACAAACCTCCTCCACATTGCCACTGCTGTCAAAGGTTGTGATCCTTTCATACCCCAGAGGTGTTGGGTACTGTATGGTGACAGGGTGAAGCAAAAATTCGTCCTTCTTCAGGCAGGGGTCTGTCGCCAGGACATTTGGGTTGTCACAGTTTGTGACAAGTGTTTGAGGCGTAGCGGCGGCTGTAGCTGCTGCTGCAGACACTACAGTGCCCGGGTATGGAGGAGGAGGATTCACCTTCTTCATCTGAATCTCCACAGACCCATCTGTGTCACTGAAGGGAGGTAAAATCCGTGGCAAACTTGGCTTAAGAGTGTGTCCATGCTCCACCCTGTCGAGCCCAGGGTCAGTGGTAGGAGGGGCAATCTGAGGCAGAAGATGAAGCCGTTGCAAGGAAATGGTTGGATAGCCAGTCGGAGGAGGGGGCAGCGACATCTGCATCTTCAGCTGCTGCTGCATTTGGTGGTGCTGCCACTGCATCTGTTGATGTTGCTGCTGGATCTGCTGGTGCTGCTGCTGGAGCTGCTGCTGCTGCTGCCTCATCTCCTGGATCTGTTGCCTGATTTGCTGCTGCTGCTGCTGCATCTGCTGCTGCTGCTGCTGCATCTGTTCATGCTGCAGCTGCATCTGCTGCTGCTGCTGCTGGATGTGGTGTTGGTGCTGAAGTTGTTGGGGTGTCACTTGCTGTTGATTTTTTTGTATTTGTTGGTGTTGCTGAACCTGGTGTTGTTGATGTTGTTGCTGCTGTTGATGGAGCGCCTGCTGGTGGTGCAGTTGCTGTAGCTGTTGTTGATGTTGCTGCTGTAATTGTTGATGCTGCTGCTGTAATTGTTGTTGTTGTTGTAGTAATTGTTGTTGTTGTAGTTGTTGTTGTTGTAACTGTTGTTGTTGTAATTGTTGTTGTTGTTGTTGTTGCTGCTGTGATTGGGACTGATGATGGTGCTGCTGCTGCTGCTGCTGCTGCTGCTGATGCATTTTCTGCTGTGTCTGCATTTGTTGTGACTGTTTGGACTGCTGTTGGCGAGGCTGCTGTGGATGAGACCCCCGCGAGTGAGGCTGTGGTGGGAGATGGTGAGGTGGAGGTGGGGGAGGAAGAGTACCAGGAAGAAGAGGACCCATCTCCAGCCCATTGAAGATCACCTGACCAGGGTTTGAGTATCTAGTTGGCACTGGGTACGGTGTTGCAACTGCATCCTGCCCATGATCAGCAACAGGGACAGAAGCGGCCGCCGCTGCAGCTGCAGCTGCTGCAGTGGCTGTAGGGTTGGTCAGGACATCAAGCTGAATATTCTGATTGGCCAGAAGGGACTGAACCAGGCCGATGCTCTGAGTTGGAGACATGGCCTGAGCCGGGCTGTGGATGGGAGCAATGGGAATGTTGACCGTACAGGAAGGATTGTCTCCTGCCACTCCAGATGGCCCCATCACTTTATAAAAACACAGGAAAACAGTGTAAGTGACACATTTAGCACAAAAATTGAGTGAGGTGCATTGAAAATAAATGCAATTACACTGATTTCATAATATTTTCACAAGCTTCTGAAGTGAGAATATTATGCCTTTTTTCATTGCACCTGGTAAGTCATCCTCATCTTCACTGAACACGTTGGGGTTGAACACGGGCAGGCTCATAAAGTCATGAGAAATCTTTCGCACTTCTGGAAGGTAGATAGTCATCTGCCTCGGTTGCAGATGAAGCAAACTGGTCTTATAGATGACTGAAACATAGAAGAAAGTGATGGCGATTGTTGAATTTGTCAGAGCGGTCAAGGTGATGCGTATGTGCGGCTTTGCGAGACGTTTACCTGCGCCGAGATTGGCAGGGAGAAAAGAAGCAAGTCCAACTATTTTGAATTTTGTCCCCCAAATGTTGGATGTGACTTGAGCGAGGTAGTTGTGCTTTGAAGCAGAAGAGATGGAAACAAAAATGAGAATTATCGGTGTGACAAGATAGTAAGGTAAGTAAGGTAGTAAAAGAGCGAAGATTGCACTGACATGATAAAATTGTTGGATTTTAGTTTTTACATTGAAGTAACAAATAGAACATTTTAAGTGAGAGAACAATTTGCATATCACTTTTTCTTTTACAGAATAACAGCTTAAAGCCTTTTGTAACACCACAGGTACTTCTCCACTTCGATATCATTTTATTGGAAAAGATTTAATTACTTTCACATATAAGACAAAATACTAATGCGGGTACTACAGTATCATTAGCCAAAAATTCAATTATGGGCAGGCTTTTTAGCATATCATACCTCTGTGATCCCATCCATAGAGAACTCTCGACGTGTCAGACTGGGAGACCGAACTGGAGGCTTCTTCGTTGGTAAACGTGGTGAGCGTTGGCCTTCCTGATGTGCACGTGAAAGCTTGGGAGATTTTCTCAATTCCATGTTCATCCTTTGAAACAAAAAGGTAAATTAAATGTATTTTGAATGCATTTTTAAAACAAATGCTATAGAAATGTCTCTATAGTTTGGGCCTGTGTAATGTGTAAAAAAAGAGATTTCTGACATGTAGAGTTTGAGTGACCTGTTTCCTCGGGATAACTTTGGTGACTTCTTCCCGACCCACTCATCGCTCAACTCAATGTCACTGGAGTCAGAGCAGTTACAGCTGTCAGTGTATGAGATCATGGGATTCACACACACCTCCTCTGAAAAACAAAAAAACAAAAAACAAAACAGAAAAGGTTCAGTTTGAACTGAGTCCTCAGACACACTAACATGGCATTAAACATCCCCTCCGTAAAGAACCTCATTAAAAGCAAATGTTTGGTGGGACCACAGGCCAAATGCAACCCTAGTGCGACCAGGTCATGGTGCAGGCTATTCCTGTATCAGGCCTCTGACCACGTTACATCAGAGAAAAGCAGTCATCACCGGTGTTCGTTCTTACTCAAGGTGAATGATGGGCACACCACGTGAATATGTGCAGCTTTTTTTTAAGCACACATGTAATTTCAAAATGACAAGGAACACGATTAGGGGAAGATCTGCTACTATTTGCAGTAGTAGACTATTGTCTTGAGTCTACTGGTTTTCACACAAGTAGTTTTTGCTTCAGCTGTACCCGCTATCAGTATTTCAGAAGCTCCTAACACTTCTGAAGAACAAATATGCTGCTTTCTTGCCAATAGTCAGAGGAGAAGATTTATATCACACTCATGTCTGTCTGTTAAATATAAGGCTACAGTTAGCTGCCGATTAGCTTAACCTAGCATAAAGACTGGAAGCAGGGGGAAACAGCTAGCCTGGCTCTTTTAAATACACAATAAAATAGAAAATACATTTTCCAAGTTACAATCCTGTGTCCCTGTGTTAATTTGTCAGTTATGTCTTGGCGGCTGTCAAATGTTTTTTTTTTTTTAAGTAATTCAATTTTGAAATCCCTTTCTTGTTGTTATGGCAACTCCAGGAAGTCACTGGCCAAGAAATAGCTCCAGCACATAACTCCCCATAAAACCACAACCTTCACTTTTACATTTCTGTTTGTGTACTGATTAATCAAACAACATACATCATGATAAGTAAAGTTTTGAGGTGTCGGTAGGTGTTATTTTTTTTAACAAAGTATAGCTACCTGTTTCCATTTGCTTCTATTAATTATGCTAAAAAAAGATTAGCATTTTCTGGCTCTAATCTCAAATCTAGCATACAGACATGAGTCAATCTTCTCATTTAACTCTTGGCAAGTGAGCGAATGAACATATTTCCCAAAATGTACTGTTCCTATAACTAGTCAGTTTACCCAATTTTGCACAAAAATTGATTTTCTCACCGACCCCTAGTGCTATGTAGCCACACAGTTAGATTTAGCTTCATGAGCTGTAGCCACCACATCAATAAGGATGTTATTTGTTAACATAAATGTAAACACTTTTTACTGGAACAACTGTCTGCCAAAGAAATTGTCCCTATGAAAAGTACAAGCCTACCTGCTTTGCTATCTGTTTTTGGATCCATGATGACAAACTCGGGGCGTAGTTTACTGATGCGCCTTCCCTTCAGAATAGGCACCAGTCCTCCTAAATATTCTAAATAGAGAGTATAGCAGGGTCCGCCTGCCTCAGGGCTGTCCTCTGCTCGCTTCATGGTGCAGTGGAGCCTCTCATTCCCAGCTGTGGGATAGCTGACAAAGTCACGGATGTTGTTGGGGTCAGGGATTGGGGGCTAGAACAAAGAGAGGAAAGGGCTGTAGGATTGCTGCACACTCAAATGAAAACATGTCTGAGTCAGCAGCTTGGCAATACCACAGAGCAACAAAGTTGGGAAGAAGCTGTCAGTGACTGTTACTGCACAGCAATTTATTAGGACTAAGTGTACCTTGATGGTGGGTATGAAAGCAGTGGTGACATAAGAGCAGAGCAGCGAAGGCATGTTCAGTTTCCCCACATCTTTCTCCTCTCGCAGGGCGCTGGCAATGCCCTGCTGGCATAAAAGTTGGAGGCTGGCCACCCTGTGCTCCACACGCACCACATAGAGTGCTGGTCCACATGCAAGGAACAGACGAGAGTCCCTATGACCCCAACAGATGGTGGTGATGGGTCTCTGAAAAACAATTATTCACAATAAAAGACTTCCTACAGTAACCAACAATCAACATTCACAGCACTCATATAACAAGGACAGACTGCTGATGATTCATCAGCTGTTAATCTTCCCAATCCTCTGTTTGTTTTTCATTTGCACTTCAGACTCTCAAATAACAGTCTATATAAACATAGTGTGCATAATTCACGTCATATATATTCCGTGCACAGTTTATACAGTCTCATGTTTAAGGACTAGTCTGCACCACACTGTGTGGCTTTTAGCTACATGGCTTGCACTACACTGCAATGTTATAGTATAGTAACAATCATTGTACAGTGTATATTCAGTACATGTTAGGTTAGGTTTTCATTGTATTTTATATTTTCATATTTTATTTTGTATGTTTTTGTCACTTTATATAATCTCTCCTTTTAATTGTACTTATCTATCTACCTATCTATCTATTTGATTCTCAATTCACAATCAGTTCTCCAAATGTTTGTATCTCTTCTGTTATTATTTACCCTTTATATTCAAGCGCTTAAATGTGAAATGCTGTTGTTTTGAAAAGTGCAATCTATTTGTCTGCAAAATGTTTTCGAATAAAGCTTGAAAAATATTTTAGAAAAGCCGACATTTGATGGGTATTTTGAGCAATGGAACTCACTTCAATACAAGTGCATTTTAAGTACGGGTGACTCAAAGGGGACCTCTTACACTGACAGTGTTAAAGCTGTACTGGAGCTGAGCAATATAGTAGCTGATAAACTACATATATGTTATTTACTTTTTGCAACAACTCAAAACACATTTTAATTGTCTCAATAGGTATTAATAGAGAATAGGCATTCTCCAAGAAGAAATAAATAAATCCAGTTTGATTTCTTATTGCAGTCCAGTTTGATTGACATCAACTACAGAAA
Source organism: Nannoperca australis (assembly GCA_036023655.1). Classification (NCBI taxonomy): domain Eukaryota; kingdom Metazoa; phylum Chordata; class Actinopteri; order Centrarchiformes; family Percichthyidae; genus Nannoperca; species Nannoperca australis. The sequence goes on along the minus strand of JAVQJD010031651.1, from coordinate 21,274 downwards.
TTATTAGATCATTTTAATGCTTAAACAGATATCAAAAGTCCTATGGTTATTGTAATATTTGATTTCATATTGCACAGCCGGACATCTACAATGTTCCTTAATTTATATAGGACTAACCTGTGCCGGCGTTTCCAAGGTGTAGATGTGTTCTCCTTGGACATTATAGAACTTAACAAGGGCGTTCCTCATGATGGACGAGCAGGCAGAGTCGGGGAGCCCGTGTCTCTCCATGCCGGCCACAGCCAGGAGATCCCCCTGGGAGCACCACTGGGCCTCAACATCTGAGGAGGGGAGGAGCACAAAAACCACACGTGTCATGGGGGATTTGATCAACACAAGTCATTAGCATACTTGTATTTTTATACCTTTCAGCCCTGAGCGAATTATGGCAGGAGAGAGGTCATCATAGTTGTTCATTAAACTGATATCTCCTGATAAGAAGGTGACGGTCAACAAAGGCTTGACTCTCCGCACTTGGAGGAACAAAGAAAGGTAAGTACATTAACTTTCCACAGCCAACACAAGGTAGCAAGCCTGTCATATGAGCAGTGGGGGGTGCCTTTTTGTACCTAAAGGCAGGATATTGTCATCAGAGTCTGTGTCGCTTTCGGTGCTGTCCTCGACCAGGAAATCAGGGCAGTTCCAGGACATGCTCACGATCCCATCAGACTCGTGTAGCAGAACGTGCGCAAGCATTCGTCCGTGACAGTCCATCACTATCACCTGACCATCTGCTGTACCAAACAAGACCTGAGGGGGCATTGTACATCAAACTTTAATGGACGACATGATGAAAATGCTCTGGAGCATCAAACACTTGGCCGAAAAGTGCTGCAAAAAAGTCCGTTATATAAGTCGTTTCATCTTGTATTTGAGAATAGCATTCAAAGCGAGGAGGAAATGACCTCATCCCACATGTAATTTTCCATATTAAACATAGCATTTTTACCTTTTATGACAGAAAGAAAGGTTAAATAATACAGAAAAGTAATTAACCAGACAACATGTACCTGTTGATCATCAGGTGTCCAGATGCCGCAGGTGATTTGACTCTCCAGGTTGATCTCGGAGGACCAGTGTCTTTGTCCGCTGACCGAGCCAACCAACACAAAGCCATCCCTGTATGCGATGAGGGCCTGGGTGCCATCATGTGACCAAGTGAAGTCACTCACCTGGAGGAAAGATACGTTCACATTCAGGATATGCGTGTATGTATACACGACATAAGGGTTAGTCCTTTCTGAGGTAGTTATTATGTGTCATCAGTTGCATTACAGATGTTTTATAAAATGTGTTAATATACCAGGATAATATATTTAAGTGAATGTGTCTTTGCTAAAATGTATATTTTGAAAGCTTTCGTGTCACTGCTACTCAGCATAACTATGATTTTCTTTGGTCAGTCTTTAGGTGATAGCAGAAGAAAAGTGTCTACCTGGGCTCCTCTGTCATTCACTAACTCTACAGACCATCTTCCTTCGTACTGGATCCATACAAAAATACCTCCTTCCATATCACAGGTAGCCAGTTTCTGAAAGGGTTCATTCCACCGCACCAAGACAACCTGCAAAAGCACCCCCCAAAAAAACACTGTTACTATTTTTTCCAGAAACACAGGTGGCTTTCATTCATGATTAATACACAGCATGAGCACAGTGCTAAAAACACATTTTAGGCTGAATGTGATTTCATAAGCACACTGCAGTTGGATGGAAAGTGAGCATACAGAGAAAATGCAGACACGACGTTGACGTTATCTGAATCTGTAAATTGGATGCATTTGATGAGCTAGAAAACTTCAATTTATTACCGTCAATGTGATGCACATTTTACACATCTAGATATGCTCTAATTTCTTTAAACATATCTTGTGTTTCTCATCTGATTTATATCTCATATTTTTTCTGCTCTACGTTTTTATGTTGTATGCATATGTGTTGTCTCAGTATGTTAATGTGTAATTTAGTTTTAGTTAAATTATTTGTCTACTTGTATATTTATTGTAGAGTTGTAATTGTGGGCTGCACTTCTATTTTACCTCTATTTTCTTTATGGTCATTTATATGTACATTTCTAGATGTATCCTTGTATTCTTTGCTGCTGCAACAAACACTGATGTTTAGATCATGGTGGAGGATTCTGTAATGGTGAGTTAAATATAAATACATGGCAGTTTTTTTCAGAGTGTTTTCCGAGTGGGGAGGACATTAGAGGGGGGCAATGAGAGAGAAAAGGAGTATTTTTCTCTGTGGGATGGCTCCTTATGTATTTAACTTTTCGTTCAAAAAAAAACATGTTGCAAAACAAAAAGACAAGACCACACCTCACTGTTGTGTCCTCGCAAGTTAAAATTAATCCTCTGAGGTGTAGTTCTGTCCCTCCTGCAGTGACTTGATGTGAATGTCACCCCAACAACTCCTCTCCCGTTCCCTGTGGCAAGCCAGCCCTCCTCATAGTACCGTCTCCGGCACACCGGCTTGTCCTTTTCGCTCTTGGGGACCCTGCCTTTCCACGAGAGGCAAAGGATGTTGGAGTCGCTGCAGAGGATGGGACCATGTTCCACGGCAGCCAACATCCCTACAGAGTGACCAGGCTGGAAGGTAAAGCAGAGGAAAAGATAAGTTGAAGTTGCAATATACAACTTTTCTGACCAGATTCATTGAACATTATCAGTTTGTGTTGGTTTGTTTCCTTTAATGTACTTAAAACTGGCTTCTGTTGATGTTCAGGACATTTTGGGACAAACACTTTGGTCCACTGCTGTGGAAATGGTCAGAAGGATGCTGCATTGTGGGTATTCAGGTAGGGAATCTGTTAGAAGACGTATAGTAAAACAAACCATTTAATAGTTGAGATTGAAAATTCATTCTTCACCTTGGAAACAGTCTCACTTCTTGGTCCTTGAGGCAACTCCGTCTGCTGAGGAAGATTGTGTGATACGATCAAAAGCCTCAGCTACTAAATGAACCTTATGGTGTGATTTTTCTGCAAATGACAGGGTCAAAGGTCAAGAATGAACTTTCTATCTCAATGTTTAAGCCAACATGGACGAAAAGTTCTTAAACTGCTTAGAAAACTGGCTATTTCAACATCTAGGCTACAATTCAATGTCAACTGGGCAATTCAACTGAAAGGTCCAGAACAGCCACTTAATGGACCCTGTGGTGAGATTGTTCTGTCAAAAAGTAAAACAGATAGATTTGTATACTGGCGACCAAGTCAGGATCATCGAGACGAATGATTCATGATGGGTGAATTTAACATTAAAAGTTGCATGTTAAAGAAAAAACCACCAATAAACTATAATGAACAGTCAACACCTACAGCACACACACAGACACCACTGGGCATCGCCTTACTAAGGTAGTTCACAGGCATCAAATTAGTGACTGTTGTTTGAGATATTCCATCCAAATGAGTTTTCATTCAAGTGAGCGGAGCTGGCAACGGTTAGTCACGAAATGTGTCCTTAAAACCAGAAAAATCACCATGGCTGCTGCTCACGGGGTTCTCGTTGTTGTTCTATTATTCACTGTCTATGGAGCAGCTCCAGGATTTGTCTCTAGATGACATCATCACTACAGTCTGTCTTTTATTTGCACAAAGTCACTGGAAGTAATATTCAAACATCATGTATATTCTATTCATGGCTGATTTCCCACTCAACAAAATGTCTGCAGCATTTCAGCGTCTGTTGAAATACTGTAACTGGCTTGTTAATTTAGGTTAGTTATGTTTCAGACTGAGTGCATTCATTCCCAACTTGTCCAATCTGCTCTGTCTGAAACAAAATGTCCTAAAGGGCTCACATGTATATTTTGAAGTAGGATCTGATGTAAGGGTTTTATCCACTTACATGTAAAAACTCTTTAACCCTTTAACATATGGATTTCCCCTAAAGTAGCTCTATATTTATTAAAATCAGGATGGAATATTCTCTATATTCCTGTTTCATCTCTTCTTTAAAGCTACTTTATGTTCACACTTGGAACCCAAGACTCTGAAACATATTCTTCATGTCTTGTGCATGAAGTGTAACACCTTTGGAAAAACAATGTCTGACTTGCTTGGTATCTTGGTATCTTTGGAAACTTTGCGATCTCCTCTACAATTTTAATATCAAGGCTTGTGAATCTGAATAATGTTTGGCTGCACAGAATGACTTTACACTGGCAGGTATAGATTGCAGAATAAGTAGCCTAATAATATTTTATATAAAACGGCCAAGAAAGCTGTAAAATGACTGTAAGATTAGATAAGACAGCAATTCAACATACCTCATAGTTCCTGGGCATGTTGAGTCAAAATTCCTCCGTTGAAAGTGTCCATATTTCCATTCAGGTGATGCGCTGAAGGGTAATGGCTGCTCTGCTCCTGGTGCTTAGAATCAAATCTACGGGGAAGTGAAATGCATCATACAGCCAGATGTTGTCCAGCTCTCCTCTGATTTAAATCAAGCAGCTCTGCACTTGATGTTTCGCCGCTTCTTTGGTGACAATGGCCCACCCCATGGTTTCCTGATGTGGCTCTGGAGAGTTGAATAAAAAAAATAGAAAAACAGAAAGAAAGAAAAGGCGAATTTAAAAAAAAACACAATTAATCAACAAGTAAGGTCATTTAAGAGAGAAAGAGAGAGAGGTGGCTCTTGCTTAAAATAGCCGCGTTGTCGTTCAGTGCATCAACCTTGAAATTCAGTTTTCCTCAGTCTCTATGCAACAGCAACACTGCATTGGAGATGGGTGCACTCGCTGTCTCCATGGGTACTGATAGCCTACTGTCCGTTCTTCCTCTTTTACGTCAAACACCAGAGCAGCCAGGCAAGGACGTGAACTCGTGTATTCTCCTTTCTACACGAAAAACGTTCAACAGTAACGTATTCTAATGCAGATTACAGCAATAAAACATTTATTGATTGAACACAATTTGCTTCCTGCTTTGAAGAACGCAGATTCACAGCATCCAATTAAAAAGTCTAAGTACTCGACCCACTGTCTCCTCTGGAAAGGTCTCTCGCTACAATACATTTCATTTCTAATTCAGAGGCGTCTTGTAGCCTACATCTGACCGCATGCAGCTGTCTGAATTAGACGGGGAATAGGGAATAAAAGACGTTGCTTAAATCAAAGAGGTTATAGGGACACGTTCCGCAGTTGTACGTACCTGACACCGCTTTGACGACGTTAATCCAGAGGCAGCGTCGGCGCACAGTGCGGTCGTGTTGGTTGCCAGGCACTTTTCCGCTGGCGCACTTTGGGGTTGTGGCTTTAAAACGGGTTGCCATGAGGCAGGTAGCACGGAAAATGGACCCCGAACTTCAAATGCAGTTCAAACGAAAGCACCCACGCGCACACTAAGCCTTGCCACGAATCACTGAAGGTACGTATATGTAGTTCAAACAAAATGTAATACGTTTTGATGTGCAGTCTAGTCCACGGGCTACTATAATCAATACTAGATGTGTTGCTACAACTCAAAAGGGGGGTTCTCTCATAATGGCAACCTCACACGGCGCACCCCTTCTTTGTAACGTAAGTTGAAGTGACATTCTTGACACGAGACCTTGATGTGGCAAATGTCCTGGTAACCGACTGTCCTGACCTTCCTGACACATTAAGTATTATAAATTAGGTAATTTCACCATAACTTTAGTCCATTTCACATAAAAATAGCCTCTGAAGACACTAGATACAGTCATTGTAAAGAAATAAACTGATTTCTATCATTTCATTTTTGCAGAAAAGCACAAGCACCGGAATAAAATCATCATTAAATCTTTATTGTGATATTAGATAATATATCTAGCACACAGTGTTTCGCTCATCTTCATGTGATCAGCCCCTCAGACTCTCTTTACCACCAGTGTCTCTCAACTGGCTCAACTGGCTCTGCAAGGGTCCCAAACAACATGCAAATGAATTGATTGCAGTTGCACCCATAATCTTTATCTCACAATATGATATTCGGCTGAGACGTGAAATGATACTCGGCAGGTCGTGGAAGCATCTGATTCAGATAAGGACACTGTGTTTTGACAGAAAAGTGTCAGAAAAGGTCTGATCTCTCGATATGCAGAGAACACAGCCAGAAAGTCCTGGGAAGTCCCGAATGCTCTCCTTTTTCCGTTCTTGATGTATTTATGTGAACAGATTCAAGTGCACGTTTCTTCAAAGGCGTGGATGACACTGTCGTATGCAGGAGGGGGAGTCTGTGAGGGCAGGAATCCTTTAAGTCCGTTGTTGCCCAGCCAGAATGAATGTCTCTTGTTTGGCACGAGGGCTGCTGAATCCGACGAATTTGAAGCCTCAGCCATGGTGACCTGAGTGTCCTCTCCCATATCCAGGCCGGCCCTGCTCCTCTTGGGCAGTGGCCGAAAGGTGGAGGTATCCACGCCGGGCTTAATCCCCAGAGGGCCCACTGGCTCCAGGGAGGGCTGCCTGTAGACGCTGAGGAAAGTGCTCCTGTAAAGGCCCAGCTGGTTGCTGGCGTTGTCTTTTTGAGAAGTGCCAGATCTCTTTTTGGAGCGTCTGGTGATCCTGGCTGTGGCCTGGCGCCTGGACGCCCAGGTCAACAGAACATAGACCAAAGCACCCAGCAGCAGGCCCACAAGAATAGATAGACAGAAGGCGAGAATCATATCGCCTGGAAAGGAGGAAATCAATGCAGAGTGTCAGAAAAGGAGAAGTGCTGGGGGTTCAAAAACTAATGGTTGGAAATGTTGAGTAGAATGTGAGGCAGGATGCATTGTGTTGATCTAAAAAGGGGGAAGATTATATCCACAGATCGCTGTTTAAGCTGCATTTCAAGTTAGAAATAAAATCTTATTAGCAGAAACAAGGAGCAGCTGAATCATCGGAATAAAGTACATCTCCTGTGTGCCAGATTTCTTTCAAGAAATGTTGTTCTTTGTATTGATTTGCTATTGCTGGACACTGCTATACTGGGCACGATGTTATATAAAATCTTACATCACACCTGCGTGTGCGTTCACTGTCTGTGTAGTATCTTGAGCACAAACTGACCACATCATTGGTGTGGGAAAAAAATAAAAAAATAAAATGATGACCTGAAATGATGTCGTACAGTCCTGTGAATAGATACTGACTACAAAAGTTTCCTGACTTCTCACATAAAAGTTGTTTGAGGCAAGTTAATATGCACCTTTCCACAATGAGGCAATCCAAAGTGCTAGATACAAGACATAAACAGGCATTAAGATGACATATGAAAGCAAAAACACGACATATATAAATAGGATTTTAAAGGAATAAATTACATATATGATAAAAACGAGCTAAGTGGAATAAAAGGACAGCTATAAATAAATAGTCCTAAATTCAAATTAATTAAAGGAAGTTTTAAACAGGACGGGTTTAAGCCGTAATTTAAAAGAACTGAGAGTTGTTTCCTGGAAATTTGATTCAAATTTGTGGTGCATACTAAGTGTTTTGACCCTACGGACAGTAATAGATAACATGAGTGGTCTGGATGGTATGTTTGGAATTCTAATGTTATATATTTTGGCCCTATTGAGTGCTTTATTCTGAGCTCTTTTGCCAATTTTCCAAATGCAGAAACATCCGTTGGAGAATAACGAGTTTCAGTAGTCCTTAGAAAGCCAGTTTTCGCAGATGAAATAAATGAAAATACAGTTTGTTGTATCAATTGAAGAATTATCACATTTAGCTCTTACAATACGACATGCCACTCTCAAATAGTAGCTTTGCGAAATAGTCCCCAGATGTTCACAAGATACAAACACAGATGCACTCACCATGATTAAATGATTTTAGTATCTCAGAAAAGGGATGTGTTTCGTTATGTGCCATAGCTCCACCATAAGCTGGTGTTGGATTCCACACTCACTCCGAGCAAACAGACCAACACTAGGCTTTTTCCAAGACAGGCTTTTTGCTTTTCCCCCCCCTCCACTGTGTTTGGTATGGCGGAAACTTTGCTGTCATGCTTCCTTCCCTCTCTTGCTTTAAAATTAGCAGTTGCATTGCTTATCTGTGTGGGACATAACACTGGGAAACAGGGCTGTTTCCTTTTGCATCATTTCCTTGGATCAATACTTTTAAACAATGGCTTCATTGGCTTAAATAAAGACACTTTTTTGTGTTCTCTTGCAACTACAAAACGTGTTTTTTTTTTTTAAGTAATCAAAACCATTAAAAATACAACCTTGTTTCTGATGTAAAAGGTCAATGTTGACAAGGTTCTGGATAAGCTAAACCATGAAAGTCTAACAATCCACTTGAGAGTGCAGCTATCAAGCTCTCAGTTTCTGTGGGGATTTCCTTCAATTGTTCCACTGTTCCCACTTCACCTCGGTCCTCAGAGTCTTTAGGCTGACATTACCACAAACCAACCATCTGTAGATAAACAGCTGACACAATACACAACTATTCTCTTTCTATATATTGACATATTTATACATTTTCACAAGACAAGCAATAAAGCATGGCCTCTATTAGGTATAAGCACTTTTCTGGGCTTGAACTTTCTACAAATTCCAATAATAATTTTGTTAAGGAGGAGGCCACAGAGAGATTAGGAAAATTCTCTAGAGATTTAGTTGACAAAGAAATCCTGCAGGTGGCGCTGAAGTACTTACAATGAAGATGCATTTGCGAGCTGCACTTCACAGATGATCTGCAGGATACAGCAGCCTGCAGACTCCCCCAGAAACACCCTACCAGAAATATATTCATTCTCCTGCAGGATTATAAGTGTTGCATTTGAGTTGGGTTATTGAAGTTTTCTAAATGACAATTTAAGTGTTGGCACATTCAAAACTTAAAGTTACTCATACAGGAGTTTCAAACTAAAAGTGTTGTTGAAATTGTATCCTTTGGTACATTATGCAGTACAAACAGCAACGCTACAAACATAATGTATCTTACAGAACATGATGCATTGCTGTACATTAAACAAGCCAATAGTATATAAAGTAGTTAAAATTAGCACAACCATAAACAACTACAGCAGAAAAATGCAGCAAACACATTAATGCTGCAAGTAATATTAATCCAGAACATCATATATACAAGTAAAACACTGACAGGGACCATTTCTCTGCAGAATCTTTCTTTTTATACTTTAAGTACATTTTGCTGATAATACTTACATACCTAAGTAAGTTTAGTAAGTTAGTCTTAATTTCTAAATGTTATAGGGAATAAAAAAAAAAAAGTGGTATCTTTTTTTATGGGTCCCCAAGTCTCTTCTATTAGCATCCTGCAATCGTTTTATTTTAGGACATGACTTCACATAATTTGAGAAACTATTAGGCTACAAACTGTCAGTGACGGTCACTATAAACTCACTGTGAAGTGCCACAAAGAAACTTTGGGAGAGAGAGAGATACCCGGAATTCCTCTCTGTTCAGCCAGAGAATAAACCCCCTTTGTCCCTAAAATAAAATGAAGGGGGCAGGAACCAGGCCGCACATGTCCGACCCCTCCTCCTCTAGTTTGTTCAGTTTGCTGCCAGCAGCGTGCCACACTTCTTCTCCGTGTGGTTACAAACTGCACGGCTGCTTCTTCACTTCACGTCACCATGTTTCATTTTCACCGTTACCATTGGCAACAAGACAACACACACACACACACACACACACACACACACACACACACACACACTTCCTCTGCAACTTACTCTGAAGTCCTGAAAGTGGTAAGATGGCATATCAGGTGCGGCTGGATTTCGTTTATTAGCGTTATGTTTGCCTGTTGGTCGTTAGGGTCCTGTTTACTGAAGCGTTAATTCATGTATTTTTTTGTGGGCGTTGATGCTTTCAAGCTACTTCTTCTTTGAGTTTGTGGTGTAACTTCCGCTTGCGCTAATACCTCCACTCACCATTCAAGTGGCTTTATAGGTATCCAAGTTGGTTTGATAAATTCTAGTAAGGCGTTAAATAACTTTGTCATAATATAACAGTCATAAATGTCACGAAACCGCTGGAGGCTAAGGTTTGTGCTGAGCTAACTTCGACTATTTTGGGGGGCTAATTCGGGCAATATCTCACCCTATACTTTTACTTCCTTTTTGACTGTCCTTCAAGTGCTAATGTGTTTATAGGTTTGCAGAATGGGTCAGTCACTCTTACTTTGAACACTACTTTACTACTGTACTTTAATATGGTTACACAAAGCATTTTCTTGTATAATGTATGGTTGTTGTGCAGTTTCTTGCCTGTAATGCTAGCTTTGTGTTGATGCTTATGTATTGATTGATTGGCAACTTTATTTATGCAGGAAATGTGATAATGGATCTCTTAAAAAGTGTAATTTGCAATAAATGTGGCCTCAATTGAAACCCTCTTAACATACTTCTCTTTTGCAGGCGATGAACGGAAGAAGTGCTTCTATTGGAGAGTGAACCTGCTTGTCCCTGCATGAAACCTGAGATTCAATTGGACCTGGTCCTGCAGTGAGCTTAGAAAGAGAGAGAGAGGGAGGGGCAGAGGGGATGTCCCACTCAGGACGGTTGTGAAGGATCTTCTCCCCTCAGCATCAGTGACCCACCTTGTCACACAGCTGCAGAGAGACGACATGGCCTCTCCAAGGCACTTCGGTCGTCCGCATGTGGACATCGCTAATGTGATGCAGAAACTGCAGGGTAAGTGTCACTCTCCTTCCTCAGCCGGACAGAACATCCTCTCCTCCTGCGCTGCTGCATAGCAATATTCTGCTGATTCAATGCCTGGGCTGCATGCCCAGCTGAAGTTTGTCAGCTTTTGCAAGGCAGGATGCTCACACGCACATGCTCACACACACACACACCCACACCAACATACACACTTACTCACATAGGAGCATTTACACATACAGTTGGAAAATGTATTGTTAAAATTAAACAATTTTCCTTATTGCTTATTAGGATAATGCGATCGTACCAGTTAAGTCATTTTCTTGTCTTGCAGCATTCTGAAAGAGTTAGAAAATGCATGAAAGCTGCAATGTATAATATGGCTTTAAAATTGTAATACTAATAACCAAGTTACATTCCTGTATTGCGTAACTGGTCTGTTCTCACTACTTGCAGCCTTTGAAAGCATAATACAATCATACATTTGGGTTTAATTAGATTTAATGTGCACATGGTCTCTTTTGTCAAGATAGTACATAATCTTATTTGGAATAATAAGAAAATGAATGTTCATTCTTTAGTTTTCTCGTGACTACAAAAAGACACACTACATCGTTTGGCGGCCTCGATAGGGTTATTTAGAAGAACATGATTCATTTTACTGTGCGGATATTGCAAAGCTCTTGATCTCAAGAAGTGGATCAGAGCTGTCCTTTGATCCGTATGTCTTTGCATCTTTAAATCAGATTGTTGCAAAAAGGATATCGTGTCATTAATCAATTAGCATCAAGTTATCTTGTCGCCTGTAAAAAGAACTTAATGCTTTTTTGGACACATTACTTTCTAGGAACAGACTAATGTTTGCCCTTTTGTTTGATCACTTCTGAGAAAATGAGAAGTTTTTATCTAAGTCTTTCTTTTTGAGGCAGTTGAAGGATCATCAGGAGCGTTACATTTATTCTTGACATGGGAATACTGAGTCGCAATTCAACTGGGGCTTCATGAATGCACAGACAATGCACTGAACGAGACTACAACCTGACACCCTCTCTGCCCTTGGTAAGAGAACAGATCGATAGCAGGAGTCTCTTTTTGTTGGTGTCCCCCTTTTGTTACAAGGGCATTAGGCCACTACCATCACTACACAAGTGTGGTCGATTCTGGCATTCGCTTCAGCTCTGTTTAGATGTATTTCTGGGTGTACGGTATGCCAGGAAATCTTACACATTATGGCTTGTCACCATAGCGACTATTAGGAAACATTTGCCTGCGGTTGTGCCAATGCTGCCCAGTTACCGCTTTAGAGTCTTGGTTTCCTGTGCGCTGCACAGCTATATGCATGCACTTGCTATCAATATGTATTCTAAGCACATGCATGAGAATGAAATATGTCATGACAAAGAATAGCCGCCATTTGGGTGATTATTTAATTGTTTTACACATATTGATGCCCTCGTGGTTCAGACGTGCCCTGACATGAAGAAATATATAAGCTCACTCCACGTCAATTAAAGTTAAATTAAGTCTCTTAAAGTACAGTAGATATTCCTCCTTATCTACACAAACTAAATTCATTGTTAGCTGCTGATGAAAAAAAGTATCAAAATTCAATATCACTTCATAAGATAATGAGACAAACACAAAGAGATGTAATTGCTGAATCTTTCTTTCTGACTTATCTGACATAATCAGGAAAAGCAGGTGTCTTTAATACTGTGTTGGCAAAGTTCACACAGTGCACACCTGGCATAATCTGCGATGCAAAGTGCCAGCCACTGTTGCATGTTTCGTGTCAGGAAGTGGAATTGAGTGTCAGGTCACATCTGGAAGACGTTATTGTGCCAGTGGTTTTTGGTCCTTTGTGGATGGCGAGCAGCGAGGTAGTCCGGGCTGTTTTTTTCTGGTAATCAAACGCAGCTTCCTGCCATTAAAGGCATCCAGTACAGGGGGCTCCTTAAGACTCACTTTGACTTGAGCAACGGTCCATCTGGGCGGATGAATTATTGAACCAGCAAATCTGTGGTCTTGTACACACCGATTATCTTGCTAGTGTTGACTGTAGTACTCTACATTGTGTATTAAAACAGATTCGTTAGGAAATCTGCCAAACTTATGACCAACCGATCCGAGGGAAGATACCTTTTTCAACTTCATGCTGTCATGACGCTGTAATAGTTGTTTGATTTCAGTGCAATAGTGTAGCAACATTTTGCGGCCTTAAATGCCCTCAGGGTACAATTGATGTCTGTCAGTTGCCTGGTGTGGCGTGCATGACAAGCGTGTTGCTCTCATTATGCCGGGGCTCTTGTGGGTTTCTTGTGGCTTTCGGTCTTGTTGAGATCGTGTGTCTAACAGGATGTGAAGAAACGCAACTGGTGAAGCTTTGCGACGACGACGCATACTGTCGGATATAATCCTATTTCATTCAAGAATAATAAAACGTATTGACATTGTGCACAAATGGGAAAGTTGAAGCTAAATGAAGAGACTTCGGTGATTAGACCCCATCGTGACATCATATTTTGAGGCGGTAGTGATGCAATGAGGTGTACAGGAATATCCCCCCGATGGAGTCTAGACACTGGTGGTGGTGGTGAAGGATGAGCAGTGAGCAAAGAGCAATGGCTGAAGATTTGAATGGAAGGAACAGTTGAGCTTTGACAGCAACGAGATGATTGGTTTATTGATGTCGTGGCAGTATCTGATTGGTTTGACTGAAAGAGTGAATGCCCTCAGTCAGCTGATTGCGTTTGAAGCGGGAAGTGACAGAGAGTAAATGATAAATAGCTAAGCATGTTAATGAACGAGACATTTAATCTTCCTGATTGAACACGCTAAACGTCATTAATTGTATAATAATAAATTGTTTTTAATGATTACTTCGATTTTTTTTCTGATTTCCAGTAATAAAAATACGAAAGGGAAACGCATTAGGACTGCAGCAAACAATTATTTTCTCAATTCATTTATTTTTTGTTTAATCTACAAACTGTCAATGTCAAAATGCCCAACACCTTTATTGGCCATTCATTTCCAGTCGATTGACCAATCCATAAGTTGACTATTTATTTCAGCTGTAAAAATCTGACTAACATTGCAGCTTTTGTAAAATGTCACAAGCTAAAACATTGAGAGCCGCTATGTTAGAGCACACCCATTGTTAGAAAGCTGTGTTCACCGAGGGGGTGGAGTAGTTACCTCACAGTCGGAGTAAGAACAAGTAAAAGAAAGACGAGCGGGCTCGTTGTCAGCTGTGAGAGAGGCTTCTACTCTACAGTGTCAGTAACAGCTGCCAGGAACCGACAGCCATCACACTGATATGATCTCATGAACAAAGAGCCTATTTCCCCCTCTACACTAAACCAAGCTGCCTGAATACTTAATCTTTTTGCAGAAGAGAGTGGTTTAAAACACGCCATATTGTATTTGGTTTTTGGTACTGCTTTGATTTGTTGTCTTGGTTTTTGAGTATTAGATTACAGTATTGTCTTGTTGTTTTGAAGACCAGGAAACCATTCACTAAGTATTAAATCCTCAGTGCCGAGCATCTCAGAATGGACAGCTACGGAATGATTTCTTGTCCTGTCTAATTGTTGTTGGAGCTAAAGTAGAGCTGCTCTCGACTAAATGGAACAACAACAGAGTGAGTGGGCTGTTACAGTGCTCCCAGGTGACCAACACCGGCCAATGAAGCCAAGCACCTACAGTGCAGCATTGCCAAAGGTATCATCTGTCCTAAGATCATCTTAAGCACTCCATTACTCTTGTGAATTGCATATGCTTTAGTGGTTTGATGCTCGGCGCTGTGTTTGTTGCTGGGGCTGTCCACTTTTAATTGCCACTTAGCTACTAATACCACATCAGGCTTAATTAAGTCAGTTGACTATGGCATAATGAGTCAATGATGGGAAGCTGTTTTACATAAGTATTTTATGCTTGTCAGAGTCAGTATGTCCAGATTTCACCTGCATACGGTACAAGTGAACGTCTAGCTGACTTCAGGACTCTGGACAGCTCCTTAATAGATACTCGGAGTTGAGACTGAGCAGCTGGAATATCAGGAAAACTTTTAACTTCAGGAATAACTTTTTTATTTCTTTCCAAAAAGTGTTTTTAGTGCTGGATATTGAAGCTCAGTGCTTTGCGGTCTGCAGGACAGAGTATCAAAAATTGTCCAAAAGTCGGCTTTGTCAGATTTGTAATCGTGTTTAATTTTCATTGAATCCGAATTAACCAGTTTTTTCTTGTGTTTTCTCTTTCTTCAATTTTCATTTAGGCAGAGAACAACTGCTCATTTTTAGACAGCATTCAGCATATATATATATATATATCTTAATGAAAAGTATCAAGAAAAATCATTATGTGTGTGCTTATCAGGAGCAAAATGCATTTGCTGGCACTAGCAATGAAACATTTCAGATTGCCTCTGGTGGAAACAAAAACATGCGACTTCCTTTGCAGCAGAGGATTTTTTTCTGGGTTGGACCCATCTGGACCCATGTTGGGCGTTTTAAAATAGCTAATGTAAAAGCTTTAGTTATAAGGATATAGTTTGACTTACAATCCTGAACAGAGAAGCAAAACGAACATTTTTACAATAACCTTTTACTATCCATGGTTCTGATTGTGGGACATTAGCACTATTTTTAGGACTTTTATGGACAGTTGCTATAAAAGTACTATGGAAGGTTCCATGGATAGGAACATGTAATGTGTGTATTACATTATAATATTCAATAAATAATTGAATCATAATGAATAATGCTGGTACAATTCACTGTGAAGTATACTACAGAAAACTTAAAAATATGTTGTCTCTAGGTGGGTGGGTTTTGAAGGGTTAAAAAAATGCTTTAAAAATATTTAATTGGTTTGACTACAGTTAATTACAAGGTTAATGTTTTTATTTTTTATTTGTCCTTTGAGTACCTAACCTTTTTTTTGTTTGTTTGGGACTGAGCTAGTCATAAATGACTGTGAACATAATAATTGTAGTGATTCTGAAAGCTCCTTGTTCTCAGTGCACGCAGCTGTCAACATCATTTTAATTGTGCTGCTTCTAACCTTTTGCTGTTTGAATGTAAAAGAGAGAGAGAAAAAAATCAATTTTCACCCAAATAGCTTTTCTGGGCCAGTTCCACCAGCCAGTCTATAGAGCAGTAATAATAGAATCGCAAGCTCAGGACTATTTTTAGTATATCTGAAAAGCTTTTAGTGTGCCGGTGGTCTTGAAAGAATAAAGGGATTTTTTTCTGCAGGAGACGATAAGCTATCAAGTACCATACTTATTCACTATTGTGTGTTGTATTCAGAAGAGTGGAGTAAAAGTCCAATAGAGAAACACACTGGGCGAAGCTGAAGTGGTTCTGCTGGGACTTACAGGACAAACATGGATAATGCTTCAGAGCTTTTACATGATACTGTGTGTGCAACGGGAATCCCGGGGTGGGTGTGTCTGCTTTGTCGTCACAATAGCATTGACACTGAGGGAGAGAGAGAGGGAGAGAGAGAGAGCAGGTGGTAGATGTTATTCACCAGCCTCAACATTAATTATTAAGATTTGTTGCACCATGGTGAGCTTTGTGCAGCAGTCTTTTAATTTTGTTCTGGTCTGTTGAATCAATAGGTCTACAGGGACTGTAAAAAAACAAAAAAAAAAACAAATAATTTATTTTTTTACATTTCTTTCATCCTTGTCTTGGACAATGTGATGTTTTTTAAAATGTGTCTCATAGAAGATTAGACAAATTTAAAGGCAAACGTAGTCACACACACACACACACACACACACACACATAAATTGGGGATAATGCAGCCAAGGCTGTGACATCACCACCTCCCACTTGCTGATTGGTTGAGCCATGCTTCTAGCTGATCTCTCTCCAGCCTCAGACGGTACGATGATACAGCGAGGCAGTGCAGCGGGGGCTGTGCACATCCACGCAGGCATGGCTCCTCTGGATGGGAAAAACACAGGAAGACGGACGGATGGGATTGTAAATGACCCTTTCTATTAGAGTTTTCCCCTCTGCTGCGGGTGTGTGCGTGTGTCTGTGTGTGAGCGTGTCTGTGTGTGTGTGAGAGTGTCAGGGAGGAGGGGACGTTTTCATCACAGCCTCCAGCAGCTTTTGCTTTCACCGAGGAAACCAGGCAGCCAGATCTGTTTTGCTTCCTGTTGGAAGGAACGGGAAAAGGACAGCTGTGTGTGTTTGTGCCAGTTTTTTCCACTGTGGATCCTATTTTTACACATACATACATGTACCGTGGAACTCATGAAAGGCAACGGGAGAGAGCCGGAGAGTTGGGTGTAGAATGGCTCACTATAAGGAGGTATCTGTCAGAAAGACTTCTTTAAATCTGGTGACTGGATTTTTTCAGTATCTACGTGGTAAGTAGGGCATCAACACCCTTCATCTCTCATCTGTGTGCACATACGCAGCTAATCTGGGACATGACTGGGAAAATAACATATGCTAATGGTTTGTATGTGAATGCCTGCTACATGAACTAGTTACAGTGTAATGCTGCACAATCACAGCTGTGTGTGTGTGTGTGTGTGTGCTGCATCTGCGTGTGTGTTTATGTGTGCATCTGTATGTGCGTGCTATGCTTCAGTGGGCATCCCCTATGCATCAGTGATGAAGCATTTGCCTGTAGGTTAACATCATCTTAGCTCCCTGTATAGTGTTCGCATTGCTTCCTTAAACACGTGACCACTGTCTATATCTCTAAGGGTGGATGTTTAAAAATGGCCACTCTGTGCAGTGTGCAGCACTAGCCTACCGGCATGCGTGACAGGGTGTTAGAAATCAGTCCTCAACGCGACAACAGCACCACTATAGCAAAGAAATCAGTTGTTTTGTTATACATGCTGCTGCATTATGCATGAAGCATTGTGACTGAATATATTAATAGACCACAAAAGAGGCTGGGGGTGACCTAAACAATAACGCATGTTATTACTGAACACAGTGAGAGCCCTGTGAGAATTGTTGGCAGAAATCTCCTCCACAGTCATTCACTAATCTCCTCATTTGACCTCTTTTTTAATGCACTTCTCAGGGTCATATATTATACCAGCACTGGCAAGCTTGTGTAGTTCTCACTGCACACATCTAACCATGGCAGAAGTTGAACTTTGTAACATGCTTGGTGCAGGGCTGCTGTGATGCTACTCAAAACCAGAAGCAGTGTAAGATGATGTAGTATGAGGTTGGATAACTCCCTACAAAGGCTGTAACTGACAAGAGTTATAGTTAGAGATTCATATTTTATGTGTTTCAAGTTGCTGTGGTAGATATAAACAAAACCATATCTTTAAAAGGCATTTCTTTACAAGAACAACAATCCTATAATCAAGTGACCTCTGTGAATATCACCAGCTCCATTAGTCTCAAGTATGGGGCTTGTGTTCAAAGTCAACCGTCAGATCTTGTGGCGTCTTCCATGTTTTAACATGCCTTTTATACCTTTTAATTCTCAGATGAGCAAGAGGCGGTGCAGAAGAGAACCTTCACAAAATGGATCAATTCTCATTTGGCAAAGGTAAGTGTGAATTTCGGACCATACCACCCGCTACTTACACACTACATGGCTGTCATAAATCAACGGACTCGGGCTGGACATTGTAGGATTTCATAAGCTCATCAGTCTCGTGTAACAAATTGTCAGAGCAATTACATCACAAGTAAGTTTGAAGCTGCGCTACGTTGACCTTTTTCATCAGAGACACTCGTGATGTTTTATTGCTCGTCATGATTATGTAGCTTCTCTTTGGTCAGTGATGTTTCAGGCTACTGACCCGTCATGCCTGTGCAGGGAACTGACTGCAAGACGAGCTTTGCCATGCAACAATAATGGCCCCCACTAACGCCGCACAAGATAATTGAATTCATCCAGTTAGCTGTGATTAATGCCATAATTTACCTCGTTTCTTAAGCATTTAAAATCAAACCCTGTTTAATGGAACAGGGGTTTGTCTATAACAACAGTTTGCTGGATCTAATGATGGGGAAGGAACACACCCTCTCTGGCTGTGATTCTTCTGTTCGGTTTTCCTGAAAGGTGAACCATTGAAAAGGTCACGCTGCTGGTTGCTTTGCTGGTAAGACAGCACAGTCATGACAGAGCTCAGAGACATTTTTGCAGTGCAGAACTGCGCTGTGCAGAATCTCAACAGGGGCATTTATACTTGGACGAGCTCCTGTACCGCTAGTGGAGTGTGTTTATGTGAACATATGGGAGGTATAATGGAATTATTCAGAAACTGGTGTGTGGGGTATTGTATCTGTTGTGTATTAGGTGTATGAGTGTGTAGGTATGTGCGTGGGTGTTATCATGTCAGTGTGTGTATTTGTGGACAGGATTGGCAGGGACAGCGATGAGGTGTGCAGATGGAGAGCGAGAAGGTGAGGACAGTTCCCTGCAGGCAGTCGTCTGCTTCTGAGGGTCATGCATGTAAATTACAAGGCACAACAAAAAAACATGCTCAGATGCTCTATTATGTCACACTGTGACCTTGAAATAGCAAACTATATTAGATTATGCACGCTGTATTAGTAAACCATAGGACTATACAACATCAGAAATGTACCATTCCCTGAGGAACTGTCGGGATTTCAGATGCAGTACTGTGTGATCTCTTTGTGACTGTAATCACTGATGACACAGCAAAGTGTTCAACTAGTCAGACACCGCTACAGGGTTTAAGTCTGGATCCTGGCAAAGAGATTTAGTTTAGAGGGGTCTTTTGTTGAGCCTGATCTGCCCACATTAGTTCAAAACGTGGCTTCTAAAACTTCGGAAGAATCTCAGTTATGTGGTGGGCCAACGCAGAGAGGCTCTGTCGGCCTATTCTTCATTATTCGTGCTCAAGCTCACTCACTGTGCATACCAATAGGACTAACGTAGCATAAGCCACATCACAAAAGAGCCCTCAAACCGTCATATTTTACACTGCGGACAGCTGCTGAATGAGCAAGATTGGCCTATTTATCAGGAAAGTGTACAAGTGATGTGACTTTTTCTTTTCTTGCAATAAGTTGCAATCATTTTGTGTGTGTGAATAAATGAGTATTGGCCTGAATAGAATCTCTTTGTGAAAGTGAGTATTATCTAAGTTTGAACTTCCTCCAGTTGTCACACTTTCCCTTCAGCCTTTGTGTCCATTTCCTCTGATATTGTATTACTAAGCACCTTTTGCACTGATGTTCACAGTTTTTCCACTGTTAGGAGGTCTCATGTGACTCAGGACATTTTTTTTCCAGGGTGGGAATGATTTTTAAATGACAAATGCTATTTTTGGGCGATTGTGCAAATTAGATGTGTATCTAATTGACAACTCAACACAGAACTGTACGTGAAGTCATACAATACTAATGGACCTTTAGCTGCAGTGTTAATGAAACAGTGCATGTTTTTGAACCAGTGTTGTTCAGATAAATCCCAAACAACTGAATAATAGTATTTGAATAAACATGACACATCTTCTACAGTACTTTTGTGACAGGAAGAATAGAAGTGCATGTGCACAGAATAACAGCACAGACACTTGCCTCTTCACACTGCTTTGCCCCAAATAGGCAGCCAACTGCATCCTGTCATGGAATATGTTGAGTTGTGAAATGGCCTGTATATGATGCCAAATAAAGTATCCCCATGGTGAGCTTTCCTGTTAATTAAAGCTTCACTCTGCCGAATAAATACGCATCTGTTTCATTTACTCACACAGCAATGCTGGTGTAACACAGTAGGTCATAACGCTATCTTTCATCTCAGAGATTGTATTGCTCTGTAAATGTGTGGATATGATATCAGGAGAGAGTACCCAATTAGGGTTAAATGAGTACCATCGCCTCAGGACTGGGCACCAAGCCAACTGCTGAGGAAAAGGCACCATCTTTTCAGCTGCAGGGAGGCTCTGTGGTTGTTGCTAACAAGCCTGTTTCTCACACACAGCATTTGGTTTCTCAGCCCTGCTAATGGCTTAGAATACCAATATCCTTTTCACACTACAGAATTAACAATGCTACATTACTGGTATACATGTATGGCCTCTCAAGTCTGATTCATTTCTAATTGCAGAAAGATTAATTTGTTGTAATGATTAGTTTCTGTGCTGTGTTTCCTCTCTTCCAGTATAAACCACCGCTAGAGATTAACGACCTTTTTGAGGACATCAAAGATGGGGTGAAGCTCTTGGCTTTGTTGGAGGTGCTGTCTGGCCAAAGACTAGTAAGTAGTTATGAAACTTTTTTGTACATGATTTAAACATGACATGCATGATGATGCTTGAATGATCTTTTATGCAAGGTGATTTACACTCTTGATTCTAAGTGTGGATTTAGTGAAGGGCAAAAGCCACCGAACTGAACTGATACTTACTCAGCTTTGACACAACCGAATCAGGATGCAACCAAAACCTAATTAAAGATGGTAAATCCATTTTATCTTAACAAATTCCAAGGTTTGGATAAAATTGTTGTTGCTCACATTAAGCGTTGGGTCGCTGCACAGAAATGGCAGGAACCTAATTTAGATCTGATCCCCGCTGTGAGAAGCTGTAGGCTTGTCTCTCTCTCTCTCTCTCTCTCTCTCTCTCTCTCTCTCTCTCTCTCTCTCTCTCTCTCTCTCTCTCTCTTTCACTCAATGACACACACACACACACACAAAAACACAGGCCCCG
>JAVQJD010031646.1:0-34074 GCA_036023655.1 Nannoperca australis | reverse complement strand
ACACCCTCCAGCCTGATGATGTTCGGATGGTCAAACTGTCCCATGATGGACGCCTCAGACAGGAAGTCCCTCCTCTGTTTGTCAGAGTATCCCGCCTTCAGACTCTTGATGGCCACGTATATCTCCCTCTTTCCCTGAACACGCAGCCGACCACTGCACACCTCCCCAAACTCTCCTGCACACACACACACACACGCACACGCACACACACACACACACACACACACACAGAAAAGGCATGATAAAACTAAATGAAAGATAAGAGCTCGTATGACTGATGGATATCTGAGCTCTTATCTGTATTTTTTGTTGTATAATATCTAATATTGACTCTAAATTGCATCCAGATTTTTTTTTAACCAAAATTATGTAATTTCACAGATGGTTACTGTTCAGTGCCAAAAGTAGGGAAAATCTTCCGTGCATGCAAACATGACTCAAATGAATTCAAAAAAATCAACCACAGCTTAAATAATTAGAATTTAATCTAGCAAAAGTTTTACTGTTGAGTTATTAATATAGTCTACTGCTGTTTTACTGGCAACTCACCAGCTCCAATGACTCTCTCTATGCGAATACTGGAAGCATCGATCTCTTTGGCAAAGTCCCTGACAGCCTGGTTGGGGTCTTCGTATGTGTGAGGATGGATGTAGGTCCTGCTGCCTGGAAGCTTGACTGGATGAGTGGAAAAGTTGATAAATGGGGAGGGATGAATAAAAAAGATAAATGGTAAATCTACTGAAATATGGCCAGCTTTTGCAGGCTGCATGGCATTATATTTATTTTAAGTATTAATAGGGTATTGATCCCTCTAGGGAAGAAGGAGCTGACACTGATTCCTACATGGATATTTCCATGTGTGAATACGTGTTGAAATAGGAGCTTGAGCGTGGGTGCTCTGTTTGAGTGACATTACAAATGATTACATAATTAAACACATAACTACTTTGTTAGCAATGGTGTTAAAATGACTAATAATTTTCACAAGAACTGATAAGCTGCTTCACACTGCCAGCTAACATTTGTGTGAAAAAGTGTGAAACAATATAGTTTATTCAGCTGAGACTGCTACAAAGTTGGAGACTTATGTACAGTAGCTGTATGATGTTGTGTTGCACTGTACTGTAACTGTGTGAGTTCTTATGATACATGAAGGTATGCAAATATAGTATGATTGGGTTTTTTTGAGCTTTTGCTCCTGTAGTGTTCAAATCAATAAAATAGTCCTCCTTCTGTTTTTTGTTTATAGCCATAAATACAGCCAGTGATGTGATTCATAGCAGGCGGGTGTGAAGTTTTGGTTTGAAGACAACTTATTTGTCGTGTGTGTGTGCGTGTATGTGTTGGGGGCTTACATAAGCATTTACTTCCATTTAAAAATACATCATTGAGTTTGACAAACAAAACCAAAATGCATTTGTATGCGTTGTGCTATAATGTTACTGAATGATATGATATGATAACAAACTAAAACATTCCCATTGTTGTAGCAACAAACACAGACATTTCTATAAGTGTGTGTGTGTGTGTGTGTGTGTCTTTAACCTCGGCCATGTTGGAACTGCATCTTCTCTTCATCAGGGTCCTGCTTGGCTTTGATATATCCACAGTGCCTGAAAAAGAAATGCACGGCTGGATTATGATCCTATATATAACTCTGTTTATATAGTATAGACTGTTTACCCACCACACAGATGCCAGTATAGCTTTTTAGCACATGGATGGGTCATACCCTTGAGTGCAAATTTGAAATTGCACACAGGTGTTTTGAAATATTAAAATATATTTCCAGGAAAATCTCATGATGCTACACTGTGCACAGCCTATAGCTGTGTATGAACAACTAGATATGTCCTGTTGTCTCTGTACATGTACTCCTCTGTAAAAAGATAAGCCTGGAGGAAAAAACAAACAAACAAACAATTTATTTTTCTCTCTGCTTCTACCTGTCAATTCCACACTTCCCTCTAAGCTGTTATAAGCCTGTGGTTGAGTGAACAAGTAAGTAAGAGTGTATGTGTGTGTGTGTGTGTGTGTCATACATGTCCCTACAGAAGCAGATCTATGCATAAAGCACTCCTCTTTACCCATTTAGGGACCCCTCTGGCTGTTAACCACTGCCTTCAGTATTACCATGGGTCACACACACAAACACACACATTTATGCCTTCTTCCCAACCCCCCATGCACACATGCACACACCCTATGGCGTGGGTCAGTCTAAAGATCAAGACAAAATATTGACGAATTGATCACAGCGATCCTGCCGTCCAGCTGTGAGGAAGTGTTTGACTTATTCTGTTTTACAGACCTCACAGGGGGATGCTGCGAGAGAGAGAGAGAGAGAGAGAGAGAGAGAGAGGGAGAGAGTGTGTGTGTGCGTGTGTGTGTGTGTGTGTGTGTTTGTGGGATGTTGGGAGTATCATATGTTTGTGTCAGCGTATTTTCTTTCCACTTTGTTGAGCTTCAGCCTCAAACAGTGTTTAACAGCCCTAATCACCCATAATGCTGTCTCTGAGATATACTGCGCTTTTAAATTCAGCACAAACATTTTTAGGACAAAAAACATAAAATGTTGAAGCAGCTTCGTATAACGAGGTACTAAGCATGACATAAATACTACAAGGCCTCCTCTCCTCTCCCTTTTCTTCTCCTATCCCATCCTCCTTGAGTGTTGTACAGGTAAAGCATCAACCAGTCAGTATGTCTGTCCATCATGAAGATAAATTGATTTGGGCTTAGAGCCAAGAGTAACTGGGAATCAGCAGCACAGACTGGATGTGATTTAAGGAAGCAGAGAGGAGGAGGCCAGAGGAGAAAGGCAAACCAAAAGAAAAGAGCCAGCAAAGATTTAATAAAGAAAAGAGAGAGGAGAAGTTAGAGAAAGACAAAGCAGTAAAAAAATAATAAAAGGGAAGAATACTGAGCGGAAAAGAAACATTATGACTAAAACTGAGAGAAAGGTAGAGTCTCGCTAGACTCAGTAAATCTTAGTCATTTGGTGTTTAATCCTTGTGTTGATTTTACACAGCTGAATGCATGGTATAACCCAGACATCAATAAGCCATCTTGGGAATACACATACACACACACAAACACACACACACACACACACGAGGATATAGACTGGTTGCTGGTATTTGGGGATAAAGAGAAGGGGGCATGATGTTCTTATGAAAGGGGAGTCTGGGCCCCACCTGGTTATCAGCTGGGCTCAAGCCAGTCAAACACCAAGGGACTATCATTACCCCCTTGACACACACACACACACACACGCACAGCGCTTTGGGGCATGTGTTTAGAACATATGGGGAATGGGGACATGGGTTACACCTCTGCTCCAACTGTGATAATCCGGTGGGAGCGTACACACACACACACACACACACACACACACACACACACACACACACACACGTAGTTCTGAAAAACACCAAACCCACGTTTCAAAACACTTTCCCATCACTGCTGGATGTGTATCTGTGTTGGTGTGTGTGTGTGTCTCCACGGGTGCATGGCTGCATATGCGAGTGTGTGTGTGTGTGTGTCTCTGATGGGAAATGAACACATTTCCATAGTAATTACAGAGCAACTCATTTCTCCTCTCCAGTTAGAAGTGTCATGAATCATTAGCGCTGCAGTCTTAAACATGGCACAAAACCTGACATGGCTGTGGCTTTTGTTTTCCCCAGACAGCTGTGTCTGTGTGTATGTGTGTTGGAAATAGTTATTTTATTTATTAACTTCAACTAAATGCAACTGACCTGTAATTTATATATTAAAGGCTCTGGAACTGGACCCTGGAGGACAATGTGGAAGTCATTTTCCTGATGCTGCAGGTACTTTTTTTATACTTGAAACTGGAAACATGAGGCAGCAGTACAATAACAACATGACAGGCAAATAATTGTCATAGGGTAACCACACATTTATATGCATTATTCTTATTTTCAGTTATTCCATGTTTAAACAATTAGGCTGCTTGTTCGGCACGTAGGCGATCCACTTTTCCCATTTTCTGTCAAAAATATTCTGACTCTGAAAAAGTCATTTTTAAAAAGGCAATTTTCTCATTGAGTAGATTTCCTGATCAATATCTAGCAGATCAGCTTTACTCACACTTCTTGTTATAGCCTTTTGCTGACTGAAGTGATATTTTAATCATGTTTTTTTCCTTTCTTTGTATACTCTCTTCATTGTTTCCAAGATACATTACAGATCACATGTTCATTAACAACTAATAGGCATCAGCAAATATGTTTTGTGCGAAACAATGCAGCCTGGACTATGTTTTCAATCAACAAGAGGAAACATTTACATTTAATGCATCTGCAAAAGATTCACTGTCCTTTAGATATCCACTCCTGTGATCTAAAGCGTGATTAACATTTTAATGTTCATGTTTTAGACACTCTTGGTTTAGGTTATAAAAAATATTGCAGTCTTAGTTAAATATTCAAAAAGTCAACCCTGACTTGCTGTTGACATTTAACCAGAGCATGATTTTTCCCTAACCGTAACCAAATGTTTTAACAGTGTGACGTGCCTCCCTCTGCCTGATACTGGTGTGGGCTTTGGTGTCCCGATTCAGGAACCATTAAGTGGAGTAGGGAATCAGGGGGGACCAGGATCAGGAAATGGTGCCTCAGTCCATTTTAGTGGCTTCACGTTGAACATCCCTCTCTTCTTTTCTTTCCAGACCTCTACATGTTACTATAGTTTGCCTTGAGGTTTTGTATTTTTATTTGCACTCAACAGGCACCACAATGTAATGCTTCCTGGATTGGGAATAAACGTTTTCAGTGTTTGTAATCCAGGCAACAAAACGTATTTTGCAAAGAAAATTAGTGGTATGTACATACACGCATATTTTGTAGGAGTTATGGTCGTGGAATTTTACGTAATGTTTTTATGATTATTTATGTATATTTACCCAAAATGGCTTTAGTTGTATAGCTGCGGAAAACATGGTTATGGTCACGACGTAGCCTTGTTGCGTGGCTAGTTATCTGTTATTGATTTGGATGCAGCAGGTTTTTACGTTACACTACGAGCATTCATAGACTCATGAGCTTGAACAGACTTTATAATGAAACATATTAGTCCTGCATTGCCAAAGCTGCTTCTTTATACCGCTGTACCACAGTCTGAAAGTTAGCACTTTCTGTCACTGTGGGAGAAATCATTGTTCCATTTAGCTGTCACCCAATTGCACTATACTCACATCCCACATGCACACACACACAGCTGTATAGACATGTAGATTTTAAAATACACACACCTTCACCAATCACGCAAAAACACACACTTTAATGGACTGCGATATCACTATCACACCCGGGCTCTCACCTTTCTCTCTGCCTCTCTCTGTTCCACTTCAGTGAGGACAACAGGCTACCCCTGTCCTCCAAAGCCACACACTCTACATTTGCATATCAATTTACTTTTTAATATAATACTCTGTCACTCGAGACCCATTTGTCATCCTGCTAGCAAGCTTCCACCTTCATAGAACTCCATCCATATATTATCGCAGCTGTAACCCCTCCCCCATTTTCCTCTCTGTTCGTCTCCCTTACTGCCATGTATCTCTCTAGGATGTTATATTCTTTCTTAATTCTTCCTTTAAGTAAAACAATTCCCTTGTCCAATAACCCATATCCTCTTCTTCTTCCTCCTTTTTCCATCCATTTATCCTCCCCCCACAGGCCTTGTCCTCCGCTCTCTTTTCTTTGTGCTTTTTTTTTGTTGATAGAAATAGTGGGCACTAGGAGCTACAGAGAAAAAAAGAGAGGGAGAGAGGTGGAGAGGGAGATGGAAAAAGAGAGTGCTGACAGGCAAGAACGCACAATGGGGGTCCAAGCCTGCATACCAACTAACAAGCAATCAGATGGAGGGGAAGAGCGAGGGGAGAAGGGGAGGCAGCCATAGGAATAGCATAAGGAGAGTGGACAGAAAGAGGGGAAGTGTTGTGTGCTGCAACATCAGGAACAACAAGATAAAGAGAGAGAAGAAAAAGGAGACATGTTATGAGAAGAAAGAGTGCTACATAGAAATGAAGCGAGTAAGGAAGCAACAAGGAGGAGATGTTAAATCTTTACAATAGGGATGCTGGCTACATGTGCAGGAGAGAAGACGATAAAGACAAGGAGGGATGCAGACATCGAATATTGGCTGCTTGGATTAAGGATTAGGAAAGACAAAGTACAACACTATCAGCACAGAGTTCCACCTGAAGGAGGATAAGAGGAAGGATAAGAGAGTTGATGGACAGATTAGGAGCAGATGACAAAGAGAAGAGTGTCAGTCAACTGTGTGGCTGCAGGATGTGTCCTGAGAAAGAAAGAAAATGGACGAAACCACAATGTAACAGTAAAGAAGAAGAGGAAACCAGTCAGTGGTAACCCAAATCTAGTAACATTGTGAGGAAAGAGTTTAAAAAAAACCTTAAATAATCTTAAAATCTGTCATATTCTTTCATTATTTACAACCCACTTAGACCCAATCAAGGAAGATGATTCTATCCCAGCGTGCAGTCTATCACGAGGCTAACACAAGATAGGTGAACACACTCAAATACATTCACTCAAACAGTTGGGAGTATTCAGTCCACTTGACACTGGAAAGAAAACAAAGCATGTGGAGGTCAACTCACATGAGCACATGCTGAAAACTGAATGTCGGACTGTCCTTCTGAACTCAAGCCGTATGGTGAACCCTGTCCTCTAACACTTTGTTCTCTGTGAATCATTTGAACTGCCCTGCATATTTTGACATTTGCACTTGAAAGTGTGTACTCCATGTTATTTATAGTTTGTAGTTTGCTTTACATCTGTGACATTTTAAATTGCTATAAACTGGAACAGTCCACTTGACCAATGTAAACTTTAAATCTTTATTGTTTATATTTCTCTTACTTATTCTTACTAGACTTTTTAGCACAGCCACCTTGCATTTCACTGCATACATTGTGTGAGCATGTGGCAAAAGAAATCTTCAGACCTAAAGATAGTGGCCATTCAGTTGTCTAGTGACAAGTCAAACTGCAGGTGTTGCCTGTTGTGTATAAAAACATATTGTGAATCAGCTTGACTGTATAATCTTCTTAAAGGTTTACAAAATGTGCGACAAAGCGGGGCTCCTCCTATTTCCGATATTGTCACTATTATGCCAAGTCTTCATTTATTGGTGTATTAGCCTCAAGCTCTTTTGCTGCTTCCATTTCTCCCTTAGTCTAACTCCCGGCTATGAAGAGAGAGGGACAACATTTACTACATTGAGTTTTACTTCCTCTGATAATTAACACCAGTACCCTGTCATTCTGCTGCGATTTGACTTTGCTGGGGCTGCTAAAGCTTGGCAGTGCAGTGTGGAATTAAGAGAATTACCCCTGTTAGATACAGGTGGTGTCATTATGTCACACAAAAGCTGTTGTAGTCTCTGACACAATATATTTATAGCCTTAACAGCCTGCAGTTCCCAAATGTTCTCTTATAAAAAAGTCTCTTCTGAGCCACTTGAGTCCCCATCTGAATCAGAGAGGCAAAAGGGGAAAAGAAGAAAAACGTGTGGAGGCGGGAGGGTGTGAAGCAGGGGAACCGAGGGAGTGCAGATCTCTAACGCAAAAAGAAAGTGAGAGTGAGAAATGGGAAAATATAGAGATCACATAGTGACAGAATAAAAGGGAGATACAAAGAGGAGATCAAACGAGGGGAAACTTTGGCAGGACAGAATAAAAGGCTTGACTATGCACTAAAGGCAGAGGAAGGCAGAAGAGAAGACATAATGATGGTAGACGGTGGAATAACCTTTAAACAAAGTGGGACAAAATACACGGACCAAAGACGACTACAGTTGTGTGTGGATGCAGAAAACCCGTTGGTGACAGAAGGAGAGACAAGAGATAAGAGAGATAGAGGCTGTTTGTCTTCATGCAAGTGTATAACCTTGGACTAACTTTAACCTGAGACGTGAAGAGAACTAATAAAGGGTGTGTAGTTCTGAGGCGTGTGGTATCGCCCAGTTTGTTTTATATGACTGGCCACCTTTTATAGGATTAGAGGCTAGCTGCTGGCTGGAAGACGGGAGTAGAAATTGATACACTCTGGGACAAGGAAGCTCCTCTCCTCTCCCCTTCTCTCCTGCTCTCTCCTTTCCTGTGCCTCCACATTATTTTCCAACTGCTAATCAGAATGACTAGAAAAAATGAAATCAGTAAATCATTCGTCACCCCTCTGGCATGACACGATGAAATGACACATCTATCCTCCTTTCTCCACACGCCTCCTACCCCACCTCTCACACACACACACAGACACACACACACACACACATACACACACACACCCTGCTGTGGGTATCTGCTCTCATCATTACTCATGATAATGGTGATTCCATTTAATATCAAGCTATTAAATAAAAAATAATTACTGGGAATGAAATCAATGGAGGAATTTCGCTCTCATTATTTCACACCAAAATTCAGCCTCGTTCACCAACATGAAAAACAAAACACATTTTCTGCTTGGGTGCTAATAAACTATGAGGTTTATAAAAGCTGATTTTGGATAATTAATTAAGAGTCAAAACAGCATGACAAAAAATTGTCTGGGTGAGAGAGAGAGAGAGAGAGAGAGCCTTCAGGAAAACAAGCGAGTAAGATTTTATTCTTCTGGCCCTCTCTCTCTCCCTCCACCTTGGCCATGTCTGGCACCGGCTCAGCACTCTCTGACCGCAGTGTAAAAAGATTTACTCAGCTCGGGCTAATTATTAGGAAGGGGGAAATGATTA
Organism: Nannoperca australis; assembly: GCA_036023655.1. Lineage (NCBI taxonomy): Eukaryota > Metazoa > Chordata > Actinopteri > Centrarchiformes > Percichthyidae > Nannoperca > Nannoperca australis. Next base: position 25,284 of record JAVQJD010031646.1, on the reverse strand, counting down.
GCTAAAGAGTTATGACTAATAAATCTGTCTATGTTTCATTAACACCCTGTTTGGAAACATTTCATTTAGCTCTCTCTCATTAAAGAGAGAGGTAATGGAAGGAAAGGAAAGGAAAGGAGAAGAGAGGAGAGGAAAGGAGAGGTAAGGTAAGGAAAGAGGTGGGGGAGAAGCAGTAAGGTTTGGAGCTGGGTTGCGGTAATTGGTGTAATGTAGCAGAATTTTTTAACAACCTGGTGAAAAGGTCAAATGAGAGTGGATGGGGATAGAGAGAGAGGAGCAGAGGAGCATGTCATCTGTATCATCAAGTGAAGTGTATCTTTATATTTGCTAACAGATCAGTGTGAAACTAATTCCCCTAATGATGTTACTGCACCGACACAACTTGATTAGGTCATGATCATAAGATGTGTGATGTTTGTGTGTGTATGTGTGTGTGTGTGTGTGTGTGTGTGTAAGTGAGTAAGTGTGTGGAACCAATAAATGTATTTGAATGCGTTATAAACTTTAAAATCCCCGACCAAGAACAGTTTTGAATTTGTCTGATGTTTATAGGACATTTGATCAATCCCACTGCAACATCTGCTAATTTGCATAAAGCCTGTGTGTGAAATAGTTTTGCACCTGCGGCAACTAGCTGCTATTATTGCCCTGTTTGTAAGCTACTTTCTAGGCATTCTGCAGACAAAGCTGTATTTGGCTACACCCTACAGCTTAGCTGCAATAATTGAAAGCACCAGCATCCAAGCAACACATACAAATCTGTCTAATGACATTACAAACACACACACATACACACCCGTGTCATTGCATGTATGCACACACACCTCCCCATACCGGCCTGTTTTGTTCTACATTGGTATCCATGGAATCTCCTGGCTGCCAAATTGTTATTAGGGCTATTATCAAGCAAACAGACCAACACCACCCACAGGGAAGGGAATGCATTGGCTGATTTCTACCTCCAAACTCACCATAAGTACCATTTAAAAATTGGTCTGTTATTTGTGCCTTTGTTCCTGTTTTTTTATTGTTTTCAATTGCCTTTTTTTTTGTTATTTTGTTCAAAAGCAAGCATGAGCTTTTAAAAAAAAAATTCTTTCCTACATCAAAACAATAAAACCCCTCACCAATTCTTCTTGCTTTTAGTCTTTGGTGTTTTTAATTAAAATTGCTCACATCTCCTTTGTAATCCAAACAACCAGGCTCTCTCTCACACACACACACAGCATTTTTTGAGCTGTTTTACACTCAATTAGTGTTCTTCAGATTCTCACAAGTCTACTTCTTCGCTACCTCTTAACTCAGCTCTCTCCTCTCTCAACAGCATGCTTTCATCAGTGCATGCTTCCCCTGTTTATTCATCCTTCCTCTCCTCTTTTGTGTCATTAAGTTTTTAAGAATAACCCTGGGCTGCACAACAGATGCTGCGGAGGTAAAAGAGCTTATGCGCACAAACATGCAGGACATGCTATTGTGTTAAAAAGGGTAGAGCTGTTACTGCTCTCTATTAGCGAGACTAAGAAGTCTTTCTGCTAGAATCAGCCACGTTATAATGACATCTCACTATCCATCACGGCTTTCTCTCTCGGCCTTTGACTCTTTATTTTTCAAAACTCTCCTCAGAAAAGATACATTTTCTCTCTAACTTGGCTTGTAGGAACGGTCTCTCAAATTTTTCTTCTTTTTTTTTGTTGCGGGTAAAAATTGAACCAGACTGCAAGATGGTGATCAAGAGATTTCTGTTTGATCTTACCTTTGTGGAAAAAAATAACAAGGCATCTGGCTTCATAACTGTACATCTTATTTTGTACTAAGTATCTACTTAATCCCTTAATATTATTTTAAGATTTTCAGGCATTTACTTGAACAGATTGTGGCCCGTGACTCCCTGTTGAATATCTCGTTATGACAACAGATATTCCATGAAGGCAGACTTTGAGACACATAGCAGATGAGACTGCTTTAAAAAAAATCAAAGAACAACAACAACTTCCCGCTGTCTTCTCACCAAAACTCCCACGTTAAAATCACGAACATAGAAAAAACACACAGGTATCTGGCACATAACCAAAGCCTGCAGATATTGCAGAAAAGAAGGAAGTTGTAAGGCTGGAGAATCATTAAACTGCAGACAAAACAGAGGCACACAAATGTATACACAGATGCTGGGAGGCAGAAGCTGTAACATGTTTAACAAGAAAGCGAGGACCGAAGGGGAAAGCGCTTTTTGAGTGAAAGGCCATCTGCTGAATCCGTGGCTATGCCAGTCGCTTGCTAGCTTCCCATCGCTCGCACCTGCCAGCTTGCCAAAGCACCCTCAGGAGGACAAAAGCACCAACTTCACACACAAACACACACCCGCACGCATATACTCACAGAGCAATAATGGCACGCACACAACAATAACTGGTGTGATTTGTCAGCACTGTGCTGTGTCTGAGGAGCTTTCGACATTTTTTCATGTTTTCCCTCCTGCGGTAACAATAGCATAACAGCACTTTATTAAACGAGAACAGGACAGAACAGAATGGCCTGCAAATCAGCCCGTTTATGAGGCATGGTTGTTCAGTACCCTGCCAGCGAAGGCTGCAGGGAGTGCGTATGTGCCTATGTGGGTATGTGTGTAAGTGAGAAGGACAGAGAAACTGTATGGGTATGCATTGTTATTTTATAGTTCAGTGATAAAAACCTTCTATCACGGTGTTCAGGATTGTGGATTCAATAGGTGAACTGGGTGTAAAACCAGAACAAAAAGCTCTCCAGCGCTTCTCTCCAGTCTAGTGATTATCGTGGAAATGATTTAAACAGCTGGCATTTGGGGAGAAAAAGGGCCTTACAAACGTCTGGTGGGAAATGATTTCAATCCTGACTGACTCTCAGTGTCAATTTCAATTCCAATTGAATCACTGTCCACTACGAACTGGTCTCAGCTAATGCATCAGATTTGCAATACATTATGGAGGGGTTTCATCCAAATGTAAATTTCAAGAACGGAACGGGAAATGAAAGCCGGAGAGCCAACGATGGGCAAAATGAAGAGAAAGGCAGGAGCAGAGAGAGTGCTGAACGGAGCGAGACAAGAGCAGGGAGTGAAAGAGAAATTGACTGATTGACAGATAAGATTGAAGGTTCAGCAGATGAAAAGAGGGAGGTATGGACAACAAGAGAAGAGAGAGAGCAAATCCTTATTTTTAGATTTCTCCCAAAACCTGAAGTATGACACTCCTATTGCAGTGAGCAGTGCAATCGCCCACCCATCATCTCTCCTACCCTTCCTCCTCCTCCTCCTCCTCTCTCAAACACACTTGTAATCTTACTTTTGATCTTTTTCCTCCTTGCACCTTTCCCTTCTCCCCGTTATGCCGCTGGCTCTCCTTCTCCCTCCATCAATCTCTTTTTTCTCTATCTCTTTTAAGCCTCCTCCTCTTTCCCTCTATCTTTCACACCATCTCAAAATGTAGTTCTCCAGTGGCGCAAATATATTCCAGATGTACTTCTTCCTCCCCCGCCCATACTCGCTACAGTCTGTCGTTCCCACTGCCTCTCTAATACATTCTCATTTTATCCTCCACCTGTGTCTCTCCTTTACCTTGCTTCTGTCCATCTTTCTCCCCCGTGAGCTCTCTCTCTCTCCCTCTCTCTCTCTCCCTCTCTCTCTCTCTCTCTCTCTCGCTCTTGTCTGTCTAGCGATGCAGCTTTGATCCTCGCCTCATTCCCCAGTTACAAACACACTCCACCTATATGCACACACACACACACACACACACACACAAACACACACACACACACACACACACACACACACACACACACATACAGACACACTGACAGATGTATAGATGTTGTTTAATAGAAAGCGGTAATCAGCAATACTTCCTCCCAAGCGTCCCCACCTCTGAATGGAAGAAAGATAGATAGAGACAGAGGCGGAGGAAGAGAGAGAGACCTGAAATTGATGGCAGTGCATCGACCCTCCTGTAAAACCTAGTTAACACCTCCCCAGCCTGTGAAACCTGATTAGTTGAGTGTTAGTGTGTGTTTCGGTCGTCTTGTGTGTTCATAGCACACTATGTTTAACAGGTTGTTTTGCTTCTTACAGACACAACCTCATAATTTCCCTCTGATTAAAAAACGGTTGATGTGTTCCCATTCACGTGCCATGTGTCAATGGTGAATAGAGCACTCAGCCTGATAAGCAATCACCGGAATCAATACTAATGTTTTTAGTGCGTGTACATTAGTGTGTGTGTGTGTATTTTTTAACGTGGCTAATCTAGTCGGAGCTCATAGAGGATAAACATTTAGTTACAGGCACGGTAAATCACAGATGCCTGTCATCCCTTTTTCTCCTCTCTCCTCTCCTCTCCTCTCCTCTCCTCTCCTGCCGTTGTCCCTTACTTCTTCGTCCAAAGAGCCCTCTCCTAACTCCGATCCTTTCATCTTCTCGCCTCTCACCAATCGGCATTCTTTTCTTTTTCTTTCTGCCTCTCATCTCCTTCTTCTCTTTGGCCTTCTTTGAGATGGAGCATTAACAGCAGCCTAACCTTCAAAGAGAGTGATCACAGAGAGGCCATGCTCTCCACAGAATAACACAGCCTTTAGTTAGGCTTTGGCAGCAGTGTAAATGTCAAAGTTGGAGGTCCACATGTAATTCCTGCGAGGGAGGCAGGAGGTATGAAGTGGCACCAAGTGGGAGATTCTGCTCATGTGTGCATGTGTGCATGTGTGCATGTGTGCATGTGTGCGTTTTCCCTCAAGTGAACACGAATTCAGCTAGCCCTCTACATATGATTAGTGGCAGATTCAATTTGCGCCTGCCACTATTTCTACACTCCTGCCAGTACAGCTGTTAAAAAAGCACTATTTTCAGCTGCGGATTTGGTGCTGTAGTATGGTATATATGGTATATAGTATAAGAGTGACTCAAAATAAACTGCATTCCCCCCCGTTTGTTGTAACAAAATAACATGTTAGCCAGTGCAAAGTTGTGACTCTTCTATGTGTTTTGAAGAGTTTTTGAACAACAATGGAGGTCTATGGAACAGAGGAATGAGATCAGGCTTTGGACACACAGCCTGATCTCATTAGCTGGATCAGTTTGTTGTTTATGGTTTTTTCATGGGACTTGTTGATAATAGGAAAAAATTGAATATTACCAGACTTATTCTTGTGTATTTTAGGTGTCAAAGACATAATTCACAAACAACCTTGTTTGTTTGTTTTTTCTTTTCCTGGCGCTTACTGGCTGCCTGCCACATGTTTGGTATACAAACCTAAGCAGGACTTTACCTGTGCTGTGCGCCTCATCTTGTGGTGCTTATGACTCATACTGATCATGTGTAGAGGGCCTTAGTGTCTCTTTTATGACCATACCTTCCGCTCACAACGAAGCAAGTCACCAGGAAGATGAGGAGAACAATTCCCCCGGCGATGGACACAGCCAGAATGGTGGACTGGTTAGGGTCACCGATGGCAAAAACATCTATACAGGGGACAAAGGGGACACAGCGGATTATTAAATAAAAGCATATAGGTGGATGGAAAGAAGTTGCGGAGGTTTTCTGCAGGAGGAAAGTGAGGGAAGAAAAGATGAAGGGAGGCTGGGAGTAAAAAAAGACAGCAGGGTAAGTGTGGCGGGGGAAAAAGAGAGAGAGAATGAAATATGATAGCAATAGAAAAGGAGATAAAAGACAGAGGTTGAAGGAGAGAGAAAAAGAGAGAGCGGCAAACAAGTAAAAGAGAGGGAGGGTGGTGGATGGAATAGTAAGTAAGGTCCTTGATGAAAAGCGCTCTCCCTCTCTGCATCGCCTTTGAGGGTATGAGAGTGGACGTGAAAGCCATTCTCATTCGGCCGCGGTGTCCAAATGGATATGTTAACATTGCAAATAACAAGGCTACCGCCGAGAACTTTCTGCAAAGATGCATTGATTTTTACGCCACACCAATCGAGCCATTACTCAAAACAAATACCCCATTTATCTGGCTTAGCTAAGCCTGAGCGGACACGTGTGTCTGTGTGTGTGTGTATATGAACGCGTGTGTGTTGGAGAGGCAAATGAATGCCCCTAGGCAGGCACAGATAAGCATTGATCTCCTATTACATTTACTGGTGCACACATACACACCCTTCTTTAACAATCAATGGAATTGATCTGATTAGATAACACGATGTGATTGCTACGGGTTCAGCTAAAACTGGCAAATTCTGTATTTTACAGCAGTGAACCTGAATATGACCCTGCTGTGTGAAGGCTCAGTAACAGCTCTATACACCATCCCATCCCAGGTCCTGAGCTCCATAAGTTGCAGGCAAAGTCATAATCTTTTTTTACAGTTGCACTCCAGATATTTGTTGCAGAACAGGAACAGAAACCCAGCTTTTATTGATTATTGAATGATTAGTAGGCTAATGTGTGCCTGTTGTATGCTACACAGACAATCTTTAGCACAGTGCTATACATTAAGTGATCCTCCTCTGCCTGCCTGTCTGGGAATCAATGTTCACTTTGAAGAGCACATTATGGGTCCTCTAAACCAGAAAATCCTAGAGCACATAATGAAGCGATAATGAAAGTGGATGACAGCAAACAAAGCAGAAAAGGATGAGTGACACAGAGCTTGAAAATGTAATGACAGAGACTCAGCAGAGTATATGCCCAGAGTTGTTTGTGAGGCCTGACCCCAGTGATCTGGATTGAACCCGGAATAGATTTCTCGTTTGTGTCTCCTCCTCTTCTTTCCCAAAGTGTAAGTATGCAATACATTTCTAAATGTAAGTGGTCAGAAGAGGAAAACTAATCCTGCTCTACACAGATCACTGGTGTTGTTGTGTAGTTGCACGTAGGGAGAATAAAACCAGGTAGTTGTAAGATGTCCAAGTCGAGTTTAAATGAATTCACTGGATGGCTACAAATACCTGAGGATGGCCAGTGTTTTCATTCTTTGTCTTTTGAATTCATGGTTTCTTCAGGTTCTTTTTTTGCCAGGTGCAAACGTCTTCTAACCTGTAGATTTAGCTCCAGTCTTTGATGTGAATCAAAAGCTCACAATCCAAGAATGTAAGTTTGCCAATTCTTTTTCCTTTATAATGTAACTCAGTTCAGATAGGTAGATGACAGCCTGTGAGGCTGCCAGGGTTTTTCTGTCTGACAACAAAACTGAAGAAGCCATTCAGGTGAAAAGTGAGCCATTTCTTAACCATCCGGTGGATTGATTTAAACTGCAGGAGGGTTGAATCAGACTCTTACTACACTATGATATAATATGCCAGTACTCTTTGCTCTGCAGGTAATCTTTGTGCTTCTTGTTCACCTGCACCTCGACTTTGGATTTGTTGTATTAACACTGTGGAGAATTGGCATGTAACTATTTTCAGTGCAGCCAATCACTGCTTTTCCAATTTCCCTCTGAAAACCACTGTAACATTCTAAAAATCATATGAAAAACCTGCAATCCAATTTCACCGAATAAAAAGACACAAATAAAGAAAAACTGAAATTGCTCATTCATTACACGTAAACAAATATTAATTGTTCATCCTTTTACCTTCGTGGCTGGTTTCCAATTCGATCTCTCCACCGTAGCTCCCATAGCCCCCGTCGGTTCGAGCCCTGACCCTGAACACATAGGTTGTCCCTGGCTTTAGCCCGTCCACTGTCATCATGTTGGAGCGAGTCTTCAAAACAGTGTAGTTCTGCTCCCGCTGATTCTGAAGGGGAAGAGAGCCAAACGAGAGAATTTAATATTAAGTTCAAAGGATACTATTAAGTGTCAGAGAAATAAAGTGACTGTGGATAAAAAGGGGCTGAAATTATAGATATACTCTAAAGGGTTATATAAAGAGCAATGGACTGTGGCATTGAAAGAGACAGAAAAAAAACATGAAAGTCTGAAAATAATAGAAACCTCAAATTGTTTAAATATCTCCAGGGGCCACATACACCTCACTAAGTTTTCATTTGTTCACCACTGGACCATTTGGTCGCATTTATACATGAGCATCTGTCAAGTCCCAAATCTTAGCCTCTTTACACTTGGTATGTGGTTACTCAAGTCCTGCTCCGCTTCGTTTCTCAACTGCCTTGTAGGTAGGTGTTTGTGTGCACTTACAAATATGTGTGTAGGAGGATGAATAAGGAATAAGTGTGTCTGTCAGTAAGCTGATTCCCTGCAGAGAAGCTGATACTCTACCTAATGGAAGACACTCTACAACACGGATTAACACTATTTTACTGCTAATGCCTGCCAACACACACACACACACACACACACACACACACACACGCACAGGCTTAATTTCATCACCTTGGCCGTGTTTTACAAGGTTTGTTCGACAGATGTGTGGTTAATTGGCTTGGTGTGAGCAGTAGGGGAGACGTGAGGGATATGGCAATGAAGATTGAGAGATTGAAAGAAAGAGAGGGAGATGTTTGTGATGAACAAGTCATTACGGACTTGGCCTAAGGCTAAACCCATATGCTACGAGCCCAGATAACATGTAGATTAAAGAGACCAAAAGGTGAGAAAGAAACGTGTTGCATTAAACATGTTGAATGGTTTTTGATAATATGCTTACTCGCTTTCTTGGTGAGAGTTAGATGAGAAGATTGATACCACTCTCAGCCGGTTAGCAGGGGGAACTGGCTAGCATGGCTCTGTCTAAAGGTAACAACATCTGCCTTTCGGCACTTCTAAAGCTCACATGTTATATGTTCTTTGTTAATCCATACGGAAAGTGAAAGAGGTGCAAACACAACAATTTGAATATGTGCTGGAAACAGTAACTTCCTAGAGTCTCCGCTGGTTGCCTGACAACTGGTTGAGAAATAATCTCAAAGACAATGGCAAACTGTACTGAGTACACTAAGTAGATATAATGTTGTAATTCATTAGGTTGTGGTAGGTAGGTGGATTTTTTATCTTCAGACACTGCTAGGCTAGCTGTTTTCCCCTTGATTCTGGTCTTTGTGCTAAGCTAAGATAATCAGCTACAAGCTGATAAGTAAGACAGCAAATAACTCTCAAAATGTCAAAGTATTCCTTCAAACTTGCTCCACACCTCCAGGTAAACTCATCTTCATGTGTATAATTGGTCGAGTGCCCCTTTAAAAAATGAGTATGTGTGTCTCTCTCACCTTTTCATAGTAGATGACCTCATACTCCACTATCACCCCGTTGGGTCTCTCTGGACCCTGCCAGGCCAAAGTCACACTGTCCTTGCTCCGTCTCTCCTTCAGCACTACACTCACTGTAGGAAAAGAAAGAACAAGAGGGGAGAGCATGAGTTCAACGAGATGAGGGGAAAAAATATAAAAAAAGGTTGAGAGAGCGGGCTGTGGGGGCGAGGAGAGTGATTTCAGATGGTTACCTGCTGTGCTATAATGAGAAGACCCATATTTGAAATGTGCGTCAAGTAATTTTGCTAATGAGAGAGCAAACAAGGTGTTTTATACATGTGTGATCACTGCATTCTACGATGTGCGTATTGCTTGTGCTCTCCTCGTGTTATTAACATGCAAACCCTGCAACTGTTACCCAGCCACACATATTCGTGTGTGTTGAAAGTGTGTGTTTGCATGTGCTTGTGTGTGTGTGTGTGTGTGTGTGTGTGTGTGACATACTGTAGTCGAGTGTAGCACGTGTGACATGTGGGGATGTTAATGAGGTTAACAACCCATACACCCCTTTCACCTTCCCCCCTCATGTTATTACATACACACATCCGTAGTATGTCATACTTCTCTTACACAAATGTGCCACAGACCCGCTCTGTGACAGATGCCCACATGATTATATATGTGCAGGCAGAGGTGTCATTTCATAGTATCAGAGAGTGATGCAGCAAAGCAGTGATTTTACAGTTGTCTTGTAAAAGCCTGATACTTTTTGTGAGCACACTGCAATCAGGAGACAATTTTGAAAAATGCTCAATTCACTGTTCCTATGTCCAGCTGATGAAAATATTCTTCCTCCTGAGGATTTTATTTTCTTATCAGCCGTTAAAAGTGGATAGATTAATCCTTCTTCATCTTCTCACAATGTAACTGCAATTTAAATCTGAATCACCCTGGCACACATACAAACTATACTGTGAAAGAACCTTCTGTGTCAACAAATGCAGCCGTTTTGACACAAATTTTAATTAGGGGATTTAGGGGATGACATGACCCCCAGTATGCCTCGTATGCTCTCACCTGTCTGTGATGTAGTGATGTTAATGACTGCAGTTCCTCTGGGTGTGGGACTTAAGTCAGACACTCCATTCTGGCTTTCAACAGTGAAGCTGTAGTTTGAGTCTGGCTGCAGGTCGGTGACCAGCACGGTGGCTGACGAGAGACCGAATTGTCTGGGAACAAAATGGACGCTGCTACCACATGGTGCGCACTTCTTGCCATCACCGGAGCACTTCCTACAGTGGAGGCTGTAGGTGATGTCTCCTCGGCCTCCCGTGTCTCTCGGTGGTGACCACTCCAAGGTGACACAGGTCTCGTTCACTGTGGAGATAGGGTTCTCTGGAGCAGATGGAGGACCTGAGGGAAGAAACAGAAAAAAATGTATTCCTGTGAACTCGTACTTGTTTTCCTTATTTAAAACAATAAAAAAACAGTAATTATAAAATGCTTTTGTCTAGCAAGTAAAGTCTTATCCAACCTACTGGGAGTGAATGTGAGAAGTTTGAAGGTACCCTGTGGCATTTTTTTGTAAACAAACTTTTTTTTTCTCACCAAAGGCATTCTGTGCATCCTTGGGGCCTAATAGACACGTTTAAAATGTCCTCCACTGATTTAGGATTTCACTCCATTGTGTGGTTCTAGTAATTGCTAATGTAGCCTCCAGCTGTTAGCAGAGATGAGAAACAGACTACAGAGATCTCACTTCTTTCTGACTCCACACCAACAGATTTTTGTCATGTTCAAACTTCCATTCTTCAGCCCCAATTGATGCTGACTCAAGTGACATCACTTGAGGCAGTTTATCAGATTTCACACAGCTCCCTCTGGAGCCACAAAAAGCTTTATACAACATTTTCACATACATAGTAGTCCCCAAGACCTGTAAACAGACTTTGATGTGTAAAATTGGTAATGTAATGCAGAGACAAAATGTAATGCATTTCCTTTGCAGAGTGGCTTTTTGAAGGGATTTGTTGACTTGCTAGCAGTCTTCTTCCTTGTCTTTGTTGGCACTTTGGTAAATTTCAGGACTTTTACAAAATGGGGACCCACTCTTTAAAAAATGCCTCCATGGCACTTCTACTGTTCAGAAACTCTACAGGGTGCCAATGAAGATGTGTCATTTGTAAAGTAATATTACAATATATGGCACACTGTGTCCACAAAAGCCATGCCATCCCAGCATGCACTGGGTGAGCTGCATGATCAACCCCAAACAAGTCACAGTCTATCCACTGCTGAGCTACTGCACCCCCACTTAATCAGTGCCAGCTCATAAAATACTGACTGATTAATATTTTTTCCCGCCCCAAATGAAGATTCTATAAACGTGCATCGTCTTCATGTCCATCACCAAATGCATTGCACTTTCTATTAAGAACAGAATTCACATTGATTAAATTAAAAATGAATTAACTGACCAGAGGAGGGACACTTAGTGCTCCATTAATGAACAGCTATGGAACGGACAGTGATTAAAAAAGCTTGGCTGATTGTAAGTGTGACAGTAGGAAAATGTATTACACTTCTGAAGTTTAAATCCGTCTTTAAGAGAAGTCACATGATGTTAAATAGTTGGCGCTCGACTGCAGGGAGGTTTTTACCATGTGAATTTAATGGATACTCTTTGGGGCTGCACTGCAACTGTGAGTGGAAAATGATCTATAGAAAGTGCCCAGAGTAATTTTCTCATGAGTCAGGTACATTTTATGATTTAGATCAGTTAATATTACTTTGAACTGCAGCTGAAATGATTAGTGTATCACGGATTCAGAGTCTAAAAAGTCTGTCAGTAATCATTCTCAAGGAAGCACAGACACAGCAACACACAAATGAATCTTTGTGTTTGTCATGCTGATACATAAATCAAAATGTCTAGAGTTAATATATGTGAATACTATTTTAAATGGTTTTGCTGCAACTGAAGCAGCATACTTATACACCCCTCATTTTCTGGCTCGGTTTTGTTCACCCTGCTTTACTGTTTTATCAGATGTTTTATGAAGTCTGTTTCTTTTTAAATCTATGGTTCACATGGACTAAGCAATTCCTATTTTTGCTTCACTATCAAACCAGTAGAACTCTTTTAGTGGGTCCAAGTCAATACAAGTCCAGTTTGAATAACAGATCTATGAGTTTGAAGGCGTATTAGTCACCAAAACACTGCACAGCAGTTTATAATACAGGGAAGACGGTTTGTACAACTCCTGAAAGTTATCACTACGGCAATCATTTTAGCTTTCAACCGAACAGTCCATTCACATTGCAGAGTAATCTGCCAGGAATGTGACCTTGCTGAATGTACGTTGCATTTCTTTGCAACAAAAGTTGGGCCGAGTTCAACAATTATGCTGGACAACAGTGTGTTTTTGCTGGAGCCCTCTGTATTTGTAACCTTGCTGTCTCAACGTAGTGGTCCCATTCAAATAAAAGAGGATGCATTGTTTCACACAGTGAAAGTCACAGAGTGAGTCAGTCTGAACGTGGCCTTATCCTGAGGCAGATACAGGAAGTGCTGGCTTTGTCACCAAAGTTACTAACAGACTTCTAACTCTTTGTTCAGGAATTAAGTACATTTACATGTACATTTTCTGTGCTTTTTCATTGGCAGATCAGTTTTAAATATTGTCAGGAGGGACCAACTGAGCAAACCACAAACCTCCAACACATCATCAAGGTAAGCCTTTGACATGCCATTCCTTTTGTATGAAAACCACTGATTATGGTTGCTCACAGCAGAGCAAGGTGTAGGTATCTCATCCGTATGGAAATTTGGCAGTAGACGCCCATTTAGCCCGAATCTCATCAGGTCCTGGCTGAGCAGTGAGCCCCAGGGTGCCATCGGCAGAGCCTGGGACTTTCCTGATTAGCCTTCCCAGTGGCAAGTCTCTCTGAAGGGCAGGAGAGATGGGGAAAAGCTGGGCGTGGGGGATGGTGGCCGTGCTGGGATAATTGAGGCTGTCATAAATCTCCTGAAAGGGTGTGCTGACTGATCCTGCTAATTCTGTCTTTTTCTTTTCTCCATCCCCCCTTTTCCCTAGGCCACACTTAACTGTCCATCATCATCGTTTCTACTGATCGGCCTTTTATGACATTTAAATTATATGCCTCTGATAGCTGTTCTATTCTTTGCCTGTGTCTTAAGTGTCATTCTCCATGTCTCTAAATGACAAATTCTTTCACCTTTTAAAAAATTATTTTTGCCCTCTCCATCCTCCTCAGTGCTCTTCACCAGCATGTGTGCGTGCGTGAGCCGTAAACCGTTACACATTTCTAGCTGATAACACCAAGGGCTACACATCTCACCTGCTACAACGATTAATGAATGTAATCTACCGTAACCCGATAATGGGTTTGGGTATGTGTGTGTGAACATGTGTGTGCGTGTGTCCATATTTCTCCAGTTCAGTTCAGTCTCTCTCTCCCGCCATGTCAGCGTCCTTTCCCACCCCCACATCCCTCTGTCTATTTCAAACGATTTCTTTCTGTTGCTCTTTTTCCCTCAATCTTCCCTTCTCATCCTTTTTATTTTGCTTCGTCTCTGTTCATGAGGATGTGGTCTAATCCCCCTGGCTCTGTGTGTGTGTGTTTGTGTGTGTGTGAGAAGTACAAGCAGACAAAGAATAAAAAACATCATCAAATTTCTACCAGAGTATCACCCATATCAGTGTTCTCTGAGAAATTTGTGGACTGTAACCACACAGCTGACAGACATGGATGTGTGTGTGTGTTTTATGTATGTATCTCTAGTGTTGTGTAAACCAGTAGCAGCTGAGGAAGAGGAACATGCATAGGGCTTATAGATAGAAACATGCCATTGCAAAATGCAATGTCAATTCTTACAAGGAAACACTGCAAACTAATTAATTGAAACACAAATAAATCATTGTAACTTAATGCCAATTTTTTAAGTACAAATGTAAACAGCCAAATGCAAATATTTGACTACAGTGAAGGTACTGAATACACAATATGGTATGAAATTAGCTTCCAATGTGCATGTGTTTGTCAGCGTTTGAATCACTCACGTGTGCAGGCCATGGCGCGCGGGTCAGTCTCAGCACGGTAGAAGCCTTTCTCGCAAACGCACTCCACGGCTTGTTCCTGTGGGGACGAGCTGTGAGGAGGACATTTGGTGCAGTAGGCATCTGTAGCTGAAGCTTTGTAGGTACCAGGTCTGCACGCTGGAGTGAGGAGACAGATGGACACAGGGTTAGAGGCTGTGCCAGTTTAACCACACAATATAGATTCCACCCAACGGTTATTAACCATAAAGACAAGTGTTAAATGTTGTTCCCAGAAACTATTCAGAGATGCTTTTTTGGATAAATCCAGTTTATTACAACTTGGGTCTCATTTTTGAACATCAATTCTGTAAGTTACTATAACATTACACTCAATTGCTGAGCTCGGGAAACACATTGCTAAAAAGTGGTCATGTGCAGGGAGAAGATTAGACAAACTTAATTGGAAGAAGGCTGACTTGGTTTTCAACATTGACCTAGCCTACCTACCGCAACTGTGCGGGCACACACTTCTCTGGTGCAATGAGGAATTTTTACAGACCTTACATTCACCTTCAATTTGATCTCAGAAGAAAGTGGTTTGAATTATTTAGCTAAATTGTTGGCTTGTGTCTAATCGTCTGACAGGTGATGTTTCCTGCATTACTTTTTTGTGGCGATATCGCCAAGTTCCCTGATCTGAACTCGGTGAGTACATCATATCATATTGGATAGAAATGATGGCCAAAACTACACGAATTAATTCAAGGTTGTACAGTAATAAACCAGATGAATCCTTTAAGTCTGTGTAAAAGTAAAAGGGAGAACGGATACTCAAAAAGGTAGAAAATGTTCAAATAACACAAAATGACATGACGAGTTATGCTACAACAGAGGCACTACGGATTCTGATAGGTCATAAGATGTGCCGTGCAGCACCCGTGGCAAAGAACAAGAAAACAACGTTTGATGCAATATATTGTGACATTAGGTCTACATGAAATACTTTTATATCAGGGTAAAGGCCTGTATAACCAGAGGGCCGTACAGTACAATAACACAACACACACACAGTGCAACAGAAGATCAACTGTCATTCCTGTTATATAAGCTTTAGATCTTCAGGCAACCTGGGAAACAGAAATACACAGCTGCAGTCGCAGCAATAATCACAATAACATAATATGACTATTGCTACGGCTGTTACAGTGGCTGCATATTAGTCATTATGTGGAGTCATAAAACTGGGGAGGGAAAACCGTGCCACCGCTCAAGCAGCCTGCTGAAATAGATTGGGGACTTGAATGATTTCCCTTTTGCATCCTAGGCAGTAAAATGGACTTCCTGACTTTCCCTTTGGTAATCTGAATATAGATTACACATGTATTTATTTATACATTCGTAGGCCTGGTATTCGCATCCTCGCAAGCCTTTTCTGCCATGGTGGTAAATAGTATTACAGTGTACAAAACCCCATGTAAGGAAAATGAGGGCGTCTCAGATGCAATTTGATAGATACCCTGTGTGTACGCATATGTGTATGTGTGAATAGGTTGGATCAATGATGCGATAGAATCAGCCAGGTGCTGATTGCATGTTCGTGTGCTGAGCTCTTGTGTGAAGAAGGTGTTAAGTATGCGGCGTGTGTGTGTTTTCTTGCTGATTGCTTGTGCTAGTGGTGAAGGTCACGGATTTAATCAAGCTACACGTCATTCGTCCTAGAAAGGTTGTATATTATCACTCTAATACACGCACACACACACATTCACAGGCACACACGTATGTTCAATGCTGTGGTTAACCTGCGGATAGAGGGATGGAAAAGTGGCCTAAAAGTAGTGTGATTTCTCACTGTGGAGGTAAGTTTTTCCACCTGGACGCTGTGCTTGCTCGCATATAGACAGTATTTTTAGGCAAATCATTCATCATATGGGAGCAAAGTCCACTAGCACAATCCCCAAAAGACCTGAGAGAACACGGAAAAGGGGTGTGTGTGTGTGTGTGTGTGTGAAAGAAAGAGAGAACGAACGAACAAACGAAGAAAGAAAGAAAGAAAGAAAGAACGAAAGGTAGAAAGAAAGAAAGAAAGGAAAAGGAGTGATAATTCTCAAAGGGTTTCTGCTCTCTTTCCTCCTTCCTGTCAGCTTCCAAGGTAATGGGTGCCTATGTGCTGTGCTAGTGACTGTGTGTGTGTGTGTGTGTGTGTGTGTGTGTGTTCCTGTTGGCTGGGCTGTAGGAGTGGGGTGGAAAAGCAGCTTTTCTCTGGGGACGTTTCATCCGGAGAGTCCTGGCTCCGGGCGCTGGCCAGCCACACAGCAGGCACAAAGGACCCCGGTGCTAAAGGACAGACAGGGCGCCCAATGCCAGGCCTGGCGTCCGAACAACTGCCTAATCTAAAACTTTCTGGAAGAATGGCGGCTTGGCTACTTCAAGTGGAGCTTCCTTCTCCTGATCTGCCATTTTCTACTCTGCTTTTCCAGCTCGTTCTTGTCCCCCCATTTCCCCCTCTCCCACTTTTTGTGCATCTTTTTTTTTCTTCCTCCAGCTACTCCCTGTGTTTGCCCCATGGGAAATGTGTTTCTTGACTTGGTTCCCTTATGATTAATGATTTTCCTTAGATATAAAAAAAAAAGGGACAAGAAGGCTGAGGTAGTAAGACAGTGCTCACATGCACACACACACACACACACACACACACATGCACACACACACAAAGCAGACACACAGGAACACAAAAGTTTAGTTGCAAAAACTTACTCCAAATTTGAAACGTAACAGTTGACAATGCTGTACAGTATATGAGATGCATGTGTGTGTGTGTATCTTCTAAAGACAAAGAGTGGCCTCAGATCCAGTGTCTTATTAAATATTCATCCAGTCACCAGAGAGACTTAGTGTATTTATGCCAATCGATAGCTCTTAGATATGATATAGTACTGCTACTCAAGACACACCCTCAGTCACCACGCGCTGATTGAGAAGGGAACAGCCCAACTGTCTCCTTTGGGGAAAACACTGTAAGGTCGGAGCTGAGTGATTTTTTTCTATTCCATTCTACTCTTTTTAGGGCTGCAACTAATTTCTTTAATCAATGTTTTGTAGAATATAATCAAATAAGGCTATTACAGTTTCCCAAACCACACATCTGTCTTCAAAAGCACTAATCAATATATTTATATAACAATGGTTCACTTGACTACTTGTAATGTAAATGGTGTCACTTGTAACGATTAATCCAGAGAGAATTCCCCCCCCGGCTCTACAGAGCTTTTTATTGCCTTTTAACTCATTGTTTTGGTTTATGGCTCATAAATTCACAGTTTTGGTTCACTCTCACCACACATCAACCATGTTTCCAGCTGCAGCAGCCGGCTGTTTACAGCAAAACTGGCTGTAGGCTACAGGCCTTGCAGCAAACAGCAGACAAACACAATAAGCAGCTAGCTGCTAAATATAGTGGAGCATTTGCAGCGAAAGAGCCAGATTTGTAATCACATAAAACAAAGAAAAGCAGCAAATCTTCATATTTCACAAGCTGGAACCTGTGAATATTAAATAATAAGCACAAAATAATAAATTATTATCTAAATAACTTGCTGTTGATTACTAAATTCTATTCTGTGCACTTCTCACTCACTTTTCCCTCCTTTCTAACAGTCAAATTTTGTCTATAGCTTGGAATGAATTTGATCTATTAGTACAAGCCTCCACTGAGACGGAAGTCAAAACGACTTGCACTGGGAGGGGTTCAAAGTCTCTCTTACTTTACCACATGCAGCCTTCACAGTTAATTCAATT
This sequence comes from Nannoperca australis, assembly GCA_036023655.1. NCBI lineage: Eukaryota > Metazoa > Chordata > Actinopteri > Centrarchiformes > Percichthyidae > Nannoperca > Nannoperca australis. The sequence continues at coordinate 7,310 of JAVQJD010031646.1, read as the reverse complement.
TATACTGTTAAGGGGTCATGTATAAATATGGAGCTGAGTGCTAAAGTTAGAAACTAGCATACTGAACAAAAGTATGCTATGCTTTAGTTAATGCTGTGACTGTGACGCACTGGCGAGAAGGACTCAGAAGCAATGACTCTGAGGCAGTCAGAAAGTTCCAAGGTTTATTTCCTGGTTACGTACACAAAAGGTCAATCCAAGTGGGGGCAAACAAAGCCGACAGGGGTAAGGCGAAACGAGATGCAAAAACAGGCAAAAAGGTCATAAACAAGCGATCACTGCGGGAAAATGCTGGAGAGTTTCAACACAAGGGTATGAAGACAATCTGACAAATGACTAGAGTGCAATGGCAGGTATGAATGCAGAGGTAGCTTGGTATAGGAAACATGTGGTAACTTGAACACAGGTGACTAGGTGGGAAGAACACAAAGACAGGAACTAAAGCACAGAAAACCGCTATAAACAGGATATCCAAATAAAAGTCAGTGACGTAGCATTGACGTTTGTTGTCTTAATTTAGAAGACTTTAGCTGCGTTTATGAGTGTATGGTTAAATCACAAAATAAGATTTAGGAGTTGCTTGTGTGAATGACAGAAGCTGCTGACTGTACCGGAAGACTTTAAGAAGTGTATTCAATAAATGCTGTAAAGGGCCTGTGCAGATGTCATTACTTCCTCATTACATTCAACCAGACGGCTCTGTACGTATACAAAAATCACATCAGCTGCACTTTTCTGAAACAAACTCTCTTCCATTTCCCTTTCTTTCTTTCCTGCTAGTTCAACTGTTAATTACTCTGTTGTCTTGCGTTTTGTATCACTTGCTTCAAGTCAAATATTGGCTCCCCGCCGGCTTTACCATAAAGGGCAGAAAGAAGAGAAAACTCCTGTGTGTGTTTTTGTTGATGGGTGGGGGGTATAGTAATTGTGTGTGTGTGTGTGTGTGTGTGTGTGTGCATGTGTGTGTTCTTTTGAGAGGGAAGTTCTGTAAAGCTCGCTGGCCCACGGGAGATGAGCTCCATAATGGTCACCATGGCAACAGGCTTTCAAGATGGAACCTTCTAGTACCCATCCAGTGCCACAGCTCCTGGAGCAGAGAGCAGCCTGTGTGTGTGTGTGTGTGTGTGTGTGTGTGCGTATGTTTGCAGGCTACCCAGACGTTAGTTGAGGCCAGCTACTTAAAAATTGATACATCAAGCGTCAGTGGAGAAATCTGACGAGATTGAATCTGACGTCCTTTACGGCCACCGGAGTCGCGTCTGTATTTGTGTGTTTGTGTGTGTTTGTGCTCATGTGTACATGCCCGTGAAACATGCTTTCATATTAAACACACTTGGGGCAAGAGTTAAAGAATAACATGGAACCTTAAATTAACAAACACACACATTTAGCTGAAAAGAAATCATTATATGGGGAAGGAATCAGTTCCCCTGCGAAAATGTATCCCTTGTAAGGCTCGCTCTCCACGGCGTGAGCCTCACAGAGACCGCAGTCCCTCCCGTCGCAACTTGCAACACGGCCGCAGAGCAGAGCGCCCCAGGCTTCAGAGGCTGCAGCAACTCTGTCCAGCAGCAAGATGACAGGATAGTACAGTGCACGCACACACACACACACACACACACACACACACACCACTGTGCCCTTTCAAAAGTTATTCTCCACTATTTGTCATCATGCCTCTTTTCCGCTGGTTGGTACGAGCGCCATGGCATCGAACATAATGAACCTGAAGCTCCGTGTGGAGCCAGGACGTGTTGTTGGGTACTATACGCCGCTGCAGGCAAGGGAGGTATTGGAAATTCTTCACAAGTTGCAGGACTTTCTGCAGGATTTTCTGCTATGGAATCAGGCTTTCACCATCTGGAGGGACGCGGACGCGCATCTGCTCTTGTAGCTTAGCCAATACTAAAGATCTCTGAAATCACTTGTAATTGGCTAAAGTCACAAGATCTTTAGATAGAGATGCCAGTCCAGCCCCTGCTAAGAACCTCTAAACCCTAATCGGAGTTCATAACATCCTTTAATATTCACCATTACTATTAATCCTAAACATACACACAATATGTGAGAAATAAAACACACAATGTTTTTACATTACATCCGCTTTTTCTTTCAGTCATTCTGTCTGATCTGAAGATTTATCATCACATCTACTTGTTAAACTTTAATAACCTTGTATTGTTTGCTCTGTGTGAACCACAACTTTTTACTGCATTAGAAAATGTCATTGCCTTCATGTTGTCATTTCAGTTTTCTGTAAATGGCATCATCCCCACATCAGAAATGTTGTAATAACAATGAGCTCATTATAGTTATATACACACTAACTCACAGGTTTACAGGGATGCTAAAGCCACCTGACCTCTCACTGCAAAATCTTAACATTATTGAGAACAATCAACAAATGCCTCATTGGCCCTGATGAGAACACATACATAAAAATCATCAAACCATCTCTGTTACATCATTGACTCCACTGCTCCAGACTAACGTTTAGGCATGGATTATTTTGAGTAACAGTAAGAGACATCATTATATCTCAGCAGTCAGAAGAAAAATAAGTAATCTTAAAATATATTGGGCCAAATGTGGATGTTTTTTTCTTGATAAAAATATATTTAAAATATATTAAAAAAAAGTTATTTTAAAGACTTTACAATGCTTTACCTATGGGCATGAACTGCTGTAAACATAATTTGCATTACAGATTTGTGGCCTTATATGGGTAGGTGTTTTGAGAATTGGCAAAAATAAAATAAAATCCCACATATTATATCTAATCAGAAGAATTTCAGTAACTGCGCTTCATTGATTATGTGTGTGCGCATGTGTGTGGTGTGTGTGGAAAACATCAACAGGTCGAAACATAGGCCTCACAGTCTTTTGAAGGTGCAAGTAGGGCAAGTTGAGAGTATCAACCCCTTTTATCCTGATTCAACCAACTACGGTTTATCAAATAAGAGGTAAGACTAACTAAAACTAACTAACTAAAACGGTAATGTATTGCTAAAGCTAATAGTGTACTTTATAGCAGCAGTTGGCTACTTTTGCCTGCAAAACGTTTGTTAAAGAAAGACTAGGGGGGATCACATGGTTGCAGAGCAGACCCAAGATATGAGCCGTGTCCAGACAGAAGACATAGGCCTCCATGATTGACACCTCAGGACATACCCTCACTGTTTATAGCATCTTATTACTTCTGACCCCTCCACACACACACACACACACACACACACACACACACAGACCGGATCTGAAATGGTTTGTGATGTCCAGTACATGAAGCACATGAGTACACTCAGGCTTCTTTCTGATCTACTCTCTGTCTTCTGGATACCAGCCAATTACTGAGAGCGGCCAAGAGGAACTATGGGATGAAGCTCTCCCTCTTCCTCATTCTGTCCATCTCTGTCTTTTCTCTGTCTCTCTCCATTTCTCTCTCTGTCTGCCCTCCTGTCTGTCTATTTCTATTTTTCTGTCTCTGTCCTCTCTGTCTGTCTTGCTCCTTTTCTGGCCATCTCTACTTTATTCTCTCTATTTGCGAGTGTATATGTGTGTGAGTCTGCCTTGGTATGTGTGTCTTATTTCCCAGTGGGCTGTCTGTCATAAGTTGACCCTGACCTTCACCAGAGCTCCTGCACAAATATTTACTCTCTTGCTGACAGGCACACACACACATACACAAACCCTCCAAAAAGAAAAAGAAATCTGAGGATAAAGAGAGCAAGCTCAATTTCAGTGCAATTAAAGCAAACACACATCTACACACACACTTTTCTGGTGGTAACCTAAGCTGATGGCTCCCTAATTTTGAGCCGGGATGATTATCCTGCAGTCTAAAAACAGATTAAATAGATACCAGGTGCATATGTGTTTCTGTGTGAAAGGGACAGAAAGGAGAGAGAGAGAGAAAGAGAGAGCGAGCATGACAGGCCTATAGAAGGAGTCTGTTGGGAGTTTTCACCGTCTGAATAACTTACTCTTTTGCCTGTTTTGCTATCAAGATTAAAGGCCAGAGGAACACAAAGATTTACCTTCCCCTTTTAACAGCCAGACAGACCAGTAAACATGCAAAAACACAACACACACACACACACACACACACAAAGCTTCAGTCTACATACACACATTTACACATATACATTTAAACATTCACTATAACCACACATTCTCGCTTCAACACACCATAAACACACATCTTATCTCCCCAGATACACCCAGTAAACGTGCCGGCATCGGCCAGCCCCGTGACCGGTGGAGTGTGTGTAGGAGGAGTGCGCCTCCTTTCCTCACCCACGTTATTTTCAGTTCATCACTCTCAATAATTCATTCTCTCAGGCGGAGGAGGAAAGGAGAGCCCCGTGCCTTTTTCTCTGTCAGGCATGCACACACACACACACGCACACACACACACACACAAACTCACGCAGATGTACCTGTCAAGTGGGGAGTCATATTCTTTAATCTGTGGGTGGGCAGTGGACGACTCACAGCAAATTGATGAATTGATGATAAATCTGCACTCATTGGCAGAAGAAGATTAGAGAGACTTCATAGTCAGTGAAATATAAACAACTTACAAACACAAAGCAAAAGAAATGCTACAAAAGAAATCACTTGAAATTGCTGCTTCACTGGTTTGTGAGTATGTACAAATTGCTGAGTATAATGCTCTGTGAATGAATGTATTTATGAAAGTATATGTGTCACCCCAAGTCCTCTCTTCCACCTAAGTATTATTTTTCACCTTACATACCTGCTTGAACCGTTCAGTGCCGTGCAGGAAGTCAAGGGTGTCACACACAAAGGAGTCCCCTCTTGGGAAAATTGCCACTGCGTGTCCTGTTTGTGCTCTCTGTAATAAAATCAGCACCATTCAGGAGCTTTTCATCTGACAAATAAAAATCGACAAAACAATTACATCTATGGGCAGATCAGCTTATGAGCAGCCTTGAAAGGTAATAACAGTCTTAGACCTCAATGATATCTTTTCAGCATAGCGATGGGTGAAGCCGCGTGGCAAAACACTATGCAGAGAGAGAGGATCCTAGTAGCGTCTGACATTAAATTTATGCTGCTATTTTTGGACTCATTTATTTTAAGCTGAATTCAAAAAAATAAAAACTGAGGTTATATGTTTGCATGAGGTGTCTTAAATGACCTCATTTCCTAAAACGTATTGTCATTTGTTTAGTTGTAATTAACAGAAGAAGTTCTCCTCTTTTAATTCATTACAACCCATCACAGATAAGTTAGAAGGAGTGTTTTTTTCTCTTTATGATTGCTGAACTATGATTATGGACATCTTGATAAACATCAGAAGTATAGCTTCAGAAGGTGCAAGCCATATGGAATGTAAAAAATGTGTGTATCAGGTCTGTGTGTTGAGATTTGACTGTGAAGGTCTGCACATTTTGACGCAAATTGTGTCAGTCGGACGCTAAGGCTTTTAAAGTCTTTTAATTGTCTCCATGAGCTGATTTGGAGCTACAGCCAGTGCTGACAGTTTTGCTAAGTGGGCCAAATCAGCGACCAGAATACAATAACTAACTTATTTTCAGAACACCGGCATGCACGTCACGCAGTATCTTTGCCTCACGTCCCTCCCTTGAGAAATCCTTACCAGTAAGCATGTCTAGCTTTCAGGTGTAATTAGCTACCTGTACAGAGTCTCAGTTCAAGCCTGCAGCCTTCTATAACTGTAACACGGCAGCAGCTGGTCAAAATGGCCATATTTAAAAATGACACGTAATCTGTCACAGCTCTCGTTTCTCACCTTGTTCTGGCTGACACTGGGGCTAGAAAGTCTATTTGAATTTTCTGAATGGCTCCTCTTGGCTGTAGAACAATAGTGCAGCTGTACTGCATTCAAAAGCAGCGACGGATTGGACCGCGGTTACATCTGCACGCAGTGTTTGGGGCTGAGCAATAACGCCTGTGCAATGCCGGCCAAATCAGTCTGACAGGCTGATCGTACATCTGGAAGCCATCCATAAACTAGAAAGAGAGAGAGGGAGGGGATAAGGGGAAGGGGTCAATGGCTGCCTTCCTGTTCCTGTGTTTCCTGTTCAGCAGACTCGCTGGCTGTCTGCATGACTCCTATGGTCTCTTGTGCACACATGCACCTTTCTCAAAACGTTTAGATCTTAAGTGGAGCAAACTCAACACTGATTTAATACTACAGAAATGTGAAAATTATGAACTTTCCCATGAGCGCACATGTTTATCCATAGCTGGAACTCAGAAGCATATGCAGCACAGCCAATTAATGGCAACTGTACCCAAAGGAGACTAACTCGCCCCTCTTCACCTCTGTCCCCTCTCTCTCTGTCTGAAGGGAATAGTGCTATATAAGGACGTGAGGAGTTGAAACATGCGTTTAACAGTTTCTCAGTCCTTGGCCTGCTTTCCCTCCTTTTCTCTAAGGGTTTGTTCACACAGCTCAACCCACTGCACCAGACTCAGCTGAGCTATACGAGGCCCTGTCTCTCAAAAGCCACCTCGATGTCCTCAGGTTTTGTTGGGGCTAACACTTCAACGGTGCAAACACGTCTTGGCGCTAACGTGGCTTTTGGCAACTCAGCTTATGTCTGGCGAGCAATCCGCCATGGCGAGAGAGGAACTGTACTGGGAGACTCTGTGTGAATAGACATTATCTGGGTCAGTGCTGTGTGGGTATGTAGATGGGGACTATGGTGTGTAGAGGATATAGCGTGCGCCTAAGCCTTTGTGATTTTGTGTGTCATTTTTTCAAACACAAAAGAGAGGAGATGAGAAAGAGGGAGAGGGAAAAGGGTTGGTGTTTAGGAGGGACATGTGAGAGAGAGGAGATAAAGGCGAATAAAGGAGAAATTAGGGAAAAGGTGGCCGTCGTTATCCAATTAAATGAAAAGTGAAGTCAGACAGACGAACAAGTCAAGTAGTAGAAATACACACACTCCCACCGGCAGGTCGAAGGACAGATGACTGGCCTGTACTTGGCCCATATATCCGTTTGTCCTTTAAGAACATCTGGCTAGTGCTGCTGCCTGACACTTCAACAGCTTAATGGCCTAATGCCTGCAGCAGTGTACACACACACACACACACACACACACACAAACACAGACACAGACACAGACATACATTGCGTGGACTGTATACACACAAAAATCTCGACTTGCTGTCTAAATCCTTCTGTTAGCCGCCCACTCCCTTCTTACCCACACCTTCATGCTCTCAAGCTCACTGAGCTGCCACTAAGACAAGAGAAAAGAAATGAGATTAACTGTGTGTGTGTGTGTGTGTGTGTGTGTGTGTGTGTGTGTGTG
>JAVQJD010031641.1:0-35318 GCA_036023655.1 Nannoperca australis | reverse complement strand
CACACACACACACACACACACACACACACACACACACTACATTGTGTTTGGTGTTTCTCTGCCACAGGAGCCAGTGCTGTTCTCAGGCACGCTGAGGATGAACCTGGACCCCTTTGAGAAGTACAGCGATGAAGAGTTGTGGAAAGCCCTGGAACACTCTCACCTCCACAAGTTCGTCAGCAACCAGACGGCGAAACTGGACCTGGAGTGTTCAGAGGGAGGAGAGAACCTCAGGTAAGAGAAAGAGATGCTGTGAATAGTTAGTACAGTTACATCTGAGCTGCGCTGTGTCTCATGTGTCGTCTGCCGGTGGACCTGCAGTGTGGGCCAGAGGCAGCTGGTGTGTTTGGCTCGAGCTCTCCTGAGGAAGACCAGGATCCTCATCTTGGATGAAGCTACAGCTGCTATCGACCTGGAGACGGACGACCTCATCCAGTCCACCATTCGGACTCAATTTGAAGACTGCACCGTCTTTACCATCGCTCACAGACTCAACACCATCCTGGACTACACAAGGTATATATATATATTTATACACAATATATATGAATGCCTCCTTTTAAAGGGAAGATCCACCATAAAACGTATCTATAAGAACTGCTGCTATATATCATTTCTCACCAAAACTCATTATGTGCATCCTTGAAAAAAAACGTGCCGAATTCCACTTAAAACATTTAAACACTTAAAACATCTTTTTTTTTTTGTTTTAAATCTTAAAACCTGCATTGTTTACATGCATGTTTACTTGCTATCAGTCTTCTTTGCTGTGTTTCCTGCCATATTACCACTTCCTGTAAGATCAGGGGAATATGAAACAAATTTGACATCTCTAAAAACTAATGCCTTAAGGCGCTACTAGTGGTGGAAATCTCCACAGGGAGACTTTTAACGTAAAGACGACGATGAAACGCTCGCTGGAATGATCTCTCATGCAGAAAGAAAACAAAATGTTTGAAGAAACTGGTTTAAAAATGACATGTTTTCCTGTCGCAGGGAAATAAAAAACAAAAACCTCCTATGACCACAAACAAATGAATTTCAAGCAAAACAGATGATAAAAGTGAGAGTCCCAACTTCACATCTTGTAATTGTGCATTTGTGCACGGCTGAACACGGTCCGCTCGCACTGGTCTTTAAACAAGGCTTCAACAGCAGCGCTGCTCTTCAGCTCACCGCTCCCTCTCGCTCACCAGCTCTTGTGCAACCACTGTGGCTCTTTCAAGTCCCGTCGTGTCTGAAGTCATGGTGGACGCTAAAAAGTCTTTACTTTAACAGCAGCGTTGCATATAACACGGCTTCAGGCACGTGCTTTATATACTCTACATGTATAACATGACATTTCAGAGTAAAGATTCAAAATGATTATACCTTGTGAACCTTGTGCAGCCTCTGTTGTCAACACTGTACTGCAAACTTAACTTGGTGATGTGCAACATGGTAGTAAGAAGGTGGAATTTCCCTTTAAATGCGCGTGTAGATTTACACATTTAGCATTTTTAGCATTGCTGTGAAAGTTCCTCAGGCTTCATGGATAAATCTCTCTCTCTCTGTGTCTCTCTCTCTCTCTCTCTCTCCCCCTGCAGAGTGCTGGTGTTGGACAAGGGACAGATAGCAGAGTTTGACACTCCTGCAAACCTCTTATCGCAGAGAGGAATCTTCTACGGCATGGCTAAAGATGCAGGACTCACACAGTAGAAGCGCCTTTTGTTCCAGTTTTTACACGGGGGGGTGGTGTGTGTGTGTGGGGGGGGGGATCAGCTCAGCTCAGCTCTGAATTTCATACCTGGCAGATTGAAGAGTACCTTTTCTTTTGTTTTGTTTTGTTTAGTTGTTTCAGGGCACTTCCTGCTAGTTTTGAGTTATGTCTGAACTCCTTTGCAGGCTTGGATCAGTTGGCAGTTGGGAGCATTTGTGTGAATCCACATCAGGACATTTTACACCTGCGACCGTCTCAAGTTTCTGGTTTTAGTTTGTTGTGCATCTAAATAGGAAAAGAAATGAAAACAAGCCATATGTGCAAAGTTCTCGTTGATCCAGGCCTGCTCTTTAGTGCCTTCTGCCAGTGGGATGAAGAAAGCCAGTGAATGTATCCTTTTCTAATGGGCTGTCTGCTGCAAAACAAACAAACAACAACAACAACAACGACGAGAAAAGAAGAAAAAGAAAAGGAGGACGTTTTTTATTTTATTTTTTCTACAAAGAAAAACACTGTGCCACTGTACTTTCCTCATAAGACAAAGAAATATACACTTTTATGATAAACCCACGTATTTTTGTACTGTACCATTATTTAAGCTACTTTTTAAAGAACTCATTTAGGGACGTTTGCAGTTAAATATGTGATTCTTTTGTGAACCAAATCTATAAAAACTTGAATTCTGTACCACCAAAATATGAAACATGATAATGCCTTTATTAAAAAAAAGAATGAAGAACAACGTTTGTGCTGTCGTTGTGAGATGTAATGGATTTGTTACCACGAGGTCAGACAGACAACAGAAGGCCTGTTTCACTGAACGGGGAGGGGGGGGGCTTTGGACTGAACGTGGGCGTAAATGAGAAGACTCATGGCTTCCCCCTCTGCTTACCTTGTAGCCTCACACCATTTAAATATCCCAAATTAGCTTTTTAAAGTGAAGCTAGATACAAACAAACAGTAAACACTATGAAAAGACTTCACTACGAGTAAAAGAACTGCATTTAAAATCCTGAAACTGCTTAAATCATCAATTACTTGTGCAAAAATTATGTTTTAGTTTATTTATATATATATATATATTAATATTTATGAGTCCTGTAAGCTAAGTCTTCTTAATAACTACTTATATAGCTCATTTAAAAACAGCTTATTAGTTTTGAAAGGAACATCTTAGCACACAGGTAAGGTGAGTATGAGTATTTCCCTCTGTAGAAGAGTAGAAATATTAAAGTACCATAATATTGTACTGTAGTTCTTGAGTAAATGCACTGTCACTCCCACTAGAATGCAGCATGATTGAAGAAACTTCCGACTCTTATCAACGTGATCAAGTTTATCCATTTACTTTGAGGGATGAATGAACACTGGGCTGTGAGGTGCAGCTGGTTTGAGTGCACTGGTAGCTATAATCAGCAGAAATACTAGGAACAGCTCTCGGTACCTGGTAACACAATCAGCAGCACAGTGACCATTAAGTTGTAAGCAACACCTCTCCAGCAGGAAACATAAGAAAAAAGGGAAAGTGTAGATGTGAATGTAATTATTCCAGTCGTCCACCAGAGAGCGCTCACAGTCAACCAGAAGTTCTGTCTCGGGCTCAGCAGTATCTCTGCCAGACAATCTGACCTGTTGGGTCACATCTGCACACACACACACACTCACACACACTTCTCTGTCTAAACACCACATGGAAGTTAAGTTGCACATGTTGTTCAGAAGAAGAGACTCTTGATTAGAGGTGTTTTTTAGGACAAGAGGTTTCAGGAGAAAGCAATAGAAACACAGCAAGATGTCACTTGCCCCACAAAGAAGGCGCACACCGCGGCGGGCTGATGTTTTACAGAGAAGCTGCGGTTAAGCGTTTCTCAATGTTTCCCTCCCTTGTCTCTCAGACTTGCCAAAACTGACAGATGCTGAATGCCAGCGTGCTCGGTAATGTCCCTGCCTATGGGGCAAAGCTGCATGAAATGGCAGGGAGGTTTGGCTGCGGCCCGGCTGCTGACTCTCTGTGCTGCAGGCGCAGGAGCCAGAACACGGGGAGGGTTCAAAACAAACTTCAGCAAAGTGGCGACAAAGCAAGGAGCTCGTTGTTTTGTCTTAACCCACAGTGTTGCTCAATGTTAGGTCTGCCAGCACCTATATCTGGACCACCCACAGCTGTCTAATAAAGGTTAAAGGGATAGTTCACCATCTTGGGAAATAAGAGTCCAATGAGAAGGTTGATATGTGTACACTGAAGTCAGCAGCCGGTTAGCTTAGCCTAGCATAATGACTGGAAACAGGGGGAAACAGCTAGCCTTTCTAATTAACACGTTATATTTTCTTTGTTTAATCCGTTGTCTCCCCTTATTACCACTCCTTGTGCTAAGCTAAGCTAACCTGGCGCTGCCTGTTGCGTCATATTTTGGCTACAGCTAGCAGCTGGTTAACACGTTCCATCTTGTTTGTTAAATTTGTACAGAAACTGAAGTGTAAAAACAACAAGTTGTGCTTTTGCAGGCGGTATGATGTGTTTAGAGAGCTTTAGAAATGCCGGTAGGTGCATTTTGTTCCAAAATGTCAAACTATTCCTTTAACTTTTACAGTTTTTCTCTTGTGAGTTGTTTGTTTTTTGCTCTACGAGTTGAATCTAGGCTATTTTGTAACGTGCGTTTCTGCACTTCCAAGTCTCACGTTGGAGTGTGAATATCTGGTGTTTGTGTGTGTACTCTACAGTGCTGTATCTGCTACAGCAAACTCATTATCAGGTGCTTAATAGTCTGATGTCAGCCGAGCTGAGCTTGTGGAGTTTACATTCATCTTATATCTCATTTAAAGTCACTGGTGTCGGGTTTCATTCTCCAAATTACACAGCTGCTAGAAACTTCCCTCAGATTCCTTTTACTTTCATTGAAGCTCAAATCCTCAAATAACCTCTCGCCTGCAGACATGCCATTGGATGATTTGGGGCTTTTCAGGGTTCCTATTATTTGTGTGTTGAGTGAAAAAGAATAAGCCTATGATTTCCCAGTATTTGTAGCCCCGAGATGTATCCGTCTACACTGGGTTTGACAGGAGTTTGTAAATGACAGGTTCAGACTGTGTGAGGGGCCGTGTAAGGTGAGCAGCAGTAGGCTACTGGGCTCTTCAAATGTAGTATCTAATGGTAAGTGACCAGATAAGAGCCCCAGAAGTCAGTTCAGAAATCCCAGTGAACAGTTGTTCAAATAAGTCGGTGCAGTTAATCAACATGCAGAAAGTGTGCAGTTGTTTGTCACTGGCAGCGAGATGGAGCAAATATAATCCTTACAGGTTTGAGACCTGCAGCCCAGGAAGCTCGGCGAGCTCCAGATAAACAGGTGTTATTTATTTGCTAGTCATGCACACACACACACAATAATCACCATGTCTGCATCAAGAACAAACAATCTACCGCACAAACACTTTGACGCAGCAGGAGACCTCTGTTATTGCACTGGAAGGCGGTCTAATAGCTCCCATGTCCTCGGCTGAACTGTGGAGGAAACCAATGGCAGACGTTTACACAGAAAAGGAGCGAGCGGAGCAAATTATAATAACACCTTCATTCATTAAATGCCCTGCCAACTCATACGCCCACTGTGTGGAGCACATCACTTGATCTTCAAAGTGTTTCTTTTTTCTTTTTTTTATTGTATCGTCCTCATCTCACCTCTGCTGGCCTACGAGTCAGATCTGAAAAGGGGGGTGTGCTCGGAGTTGTGTTTGCTATTTTAAGTCGTAGGTATGAAGCCAAGCTCATAAATGAAAAGCTGCGAGCGCTGGGTGATAACCTGTTATAATGTTGCAATTAAGCCTTTCTTGTCAGTCTTTGTATGTCCTGCTTCCTGTATTTGCAACAGCCTTGAGTTTTTCTGGCATTTGTGCGTCTTGAGTAAGTACATTTCCATAAATCCACACAAAGTGGTTGTACTGACACGACTAATCCTGTATACAAAGACATGCTTTGAAGAATGTGGAGCATGTACACTGTTTGAGTTTAAGTCCGCGGCTGAAGGAATGGAAATTACTGTTACTGGTCACATGCAGATAACATTTACATATAACATTTACTGTGCATGTAAATAAATAAAGTTATACATCTGGTTTTGCACATTTTATTAATTTGTAGTGTTTCACTTATTGTGATCTGGTTTTTATGCAGTTGGTGTGAGAGTTTTAATTAAAAGTCACAGTAAGAGATTAAAGAACAACATTTTCATTTGTAGTGGAAACAAGTGTGTTTAAGGACCGATTCATTATAATTATTCAGTCTTTTGACTGGAGAAACAACAGATAAGCTCCTGAGCTCCCTCAGCAATTCACTCTTTTAGAAGCAGCTGCATGAAGTCAGGTTTATTTAAGGTAAAGCACCAAGCTGAGGAGAATACATGTATCCATAGTTATTTATTTGAACATGTTTCACTTTATATTATCACGTAAAACCTGAAAGAAATGTAATGTTTGTGCAACACAATTTAAAATACTTTTCCCACTTACTTTCTTTGTGACAACATCATGCAATAGTTTTACTAAAAATGTAATATAATGTGAAGGGAGAGTTTATAAGTATAATATTAGGAAAAATATGTTCCTTAAGCAGATCGTCGTAGATTCCTGGAGGATAAACACATGCTGTGCTTCATAATCTTTGTATATTTAAGTTGCCGTAATCTGTGTAATAAAAGAGATCAAATCTAACTAACATTTCTCCAGGAAACGACTGAACTATGAAAGATGATCCTGGAGCCTCTGCGGTTTTATTAAACGTGTTTTCTTGCAGCAAAAACATGATGTTGTTTTCAAATGATGAGAATAAAAAATGTAAAGAAATCATCTCTGTTATTATTTAAAGGATATGAAACTGAAAAGGGTCTATTCTTTCAACAGGTAAGTCGAAACATATTGATTTACATATTAAAATAATAATACAGGATCGTCAATATCATTCACTTGCGTACAACTACTGTAGGAACATTTGTAATTATTGCCACCATAAAGTAAAAACTTAAAATGCAGCACATACACGGCTGAACTCTCCGTCTGTGTTAGCTGAACATGTGGTTTTAGTTTGGACAATCGTTAAATAATATGTATAGTTTTTTGGAGTCTCTCCTCTCTGTGCGTCTTTACGCATAGCGCGCTCTGGCGCCTCTGGAGCCCGCAAAGGGTTAAACGGGGTTACCGGCAATCCTTTTAACAGGCAGGTGCCCCGCCAGTCCCAGCCCAAAGCTTACCTCTGACTTTTTAAAAAGGTTCTTCCAACATCTCGGGAGCAACTCCTAACTGCCATGTGGCGAGTAACCCGGTGAGTCATGTTAACGGCGATGGCTGCAGATCGGCAGTATAAATAGATCATCATCGCCGCAGAAGTGGGATATCCAACTGGATCAATCAGCTGACGCACGTCGTCCTGACTCGCAGACTCACACACGTGTGATGCGCTTTTGAGTTTTGTGTTTTATATCCAGAGAAGTGAAGTTTGTTTACTGCTGGATCACAAAAATCTTCAACTTAAAACAAACAAACAAATCTTCACCAATTGTTGAGCTGTGTTCCGCTCTGGAGATGTGGTGGATGCTGTTTCCACGGTGGATCTGGTTCCTGGCGAGTGTGTCAGTGTGGATGGAGCACCAGGTCGGAGTTTTGCCTCATATCACCTATTCTCACGCGGGGATCTGCCCTAATGACATGAACCCCAACCTGTGGGTGGATGCCATGAGCACCTGTACACGAGAGTGTGAATCTGATCAGGTAAAGTCCTTTTAGAATGATGTGTCCTTAACCACATGACAGTTTTGAAAGATATTTTGCATGCAGTTTCTCTATTATATTCATGGTATGTTACATATTTTTATACACTTGCATCTCTCAAATGTGTGTTTGTTATAATTCATCTCTGTTCTGTTTTCTAATTGTATCATTGTTCACTATAAAAATGGCTTCCAGACGCACGCTGCATCTGAAATGTGTCTCTTCTCCTCTTACAGGAGTGTGAGTCCTTTGAGAAGTGTTGCCAAAATGTTTGTGGGAATCGGAGTTGTGTGGCAGCCCGTTACGTGGATGGGAAGAAAGGTCCCATGGGAATGCCCAAGGAAGCCACCTGCGCCACTTTTATGTGCACCCAGCAGGGGTCTGAGTGTGACATCTGGGACGGCCAGCCGGTGTGTAAGTGCCGGGACCGCTGCGAGAGGGAGCCGCACTTCACCTGCGCCTCCGACGGCATGACCTACTACAACAAGTGCTACATGGACGCAGAGGCGTGCTCCAAGGGCACCACCCTGTCTGTTGTCATCTGCCGCTTCCACCTCACCTGGCCCAACACCAGCCCCTCCCTGCCCCAGGCGACCACTCTTCGTCCTACCACTGCTCCTCTTCAGGCGACTATCCCGCCTCCCACCGAGCCTCAGCCGCCCGTCGTGGTCAGCAGCCCCGCTCACCAGGCTGTGAATGTGGGTGACACAGCCAGCTTCCTGTGTGACGTGACGGGTCGCCCGCGGCCTGAGATCACCTGGGAGAAGCAGCTGCCCGACGGGGTGGCGAGGGTGGTCATGAGGCCCAATCACGTGCAAGGGAATATGGTGGTCACAAACATCGGTCAGCTAGTCATCTACAACGCCCAGCCGCATGATTCAGGCGTCTACACCTGCACGGCTCAGAACCCATCTGGCTCAGTGCAGGCCAACCACCCGCTGACTGTGCTGCCCACAGAACCACCCGAGACCCCCGAGCCCAAGAATGTGACCCGCTGCCTTCCCGAAGAGTGTCTGAAACTCCCTGATAAACCAGAGGATTGTGGGAGTGAGCTGGAGAAAGTCAGCTGGTACTACGAGCCCAAGACCAACAACTGCTTCTCCTTCACCCATTGCCACAGCAACAACAGCCAGCAGCCCAGGAAGCTGTTGGAGACATACGAGGAGTGTATGCAGTGTTGCGGCCCCGAGCTGTCGGGCCCCTGCGGGCTCCCCAGCCTGCAGGGCCCCTGCAAGGCCTACGAGCCACGCTGGGCTTACAGCAGCACCCTGCGACAGTGTCAGTCCTTCATCTATGGAGGATGTGAGGGCAACGACAACAACTTTGACTCTAAGGAAGCCTGCGAGGAGATGTGCCCCTACCCGAAAAACCACCACTGCAAGGCCTGCAAGCCGAGAGGCAAGATGGTGACGAGCTTCTGCCGCAGCGACTTTGTCATCCTGGGTCGCATGACGGAGCTGACGGAGGAGAAGGACTCGGGCCACGCCCTCGTGACCGTGGAGGAGATCCTCAAGGACGAGAAGATGGGTTTACGCTTCTTCGGCAAGGAGCCTCTTGAGGTCACCTTCCTCAACATGGACTGGAACTGCCCGTGCCCGAACATCACGGGCGCCGCCGCGGAGGGACAGGTCATCATTATGGGCAATGCGAACGACGGCATGGCCGTCCTGCAGCCGGAGAGCTACGTGGGCGCTTCCAGCCCTCGCCGCGTACGGAAGCTGAGAGAGGTCATCTCCAAGAACACGTGTGACATTCTCAAAGCGATCACCAACAGCCCTCAGTAGGGACGTGATCTGCACATAACGTCCGGCTGTCATATTCTGAACATTAACCGCAGTAATGTTTTGAACTTTAGGACCGTTCTCGCTAAATTTAATGGGTTTCTTTCTGTTTCCGGAGTTCCTGATGAGGAACCCTGTCATATGACATTTTGTGTGTCTTTTTGTGTGGTCTGTTCGCAGCAGAGCTTTTCTGTTATGGTTCGGTCATTGGTGTTGTTGATTGAAATACCATGAGACATCCATCATGATCCTCTTGTTACCTTAATCCCCAGACTGTGTCCTCTCTCGTGCCCTCTCCTGCCTCCAGCAGAAATGGAGGTTGCAGACTTACATTGAAGCACAAAACAGACACGATTGAGTTTTATTTTTATGTACATAATTGAACTGAACAAATCTTTTGATTCTTTCATTTGCCTGCCGTACTTCCACCTGGCGCTTCTGATATTTAAACACACTCTTACCTTCATACGTATATTTTTCAGTTTGTATAAAAACATCAGTAAACCTGTGCAGGGTATTTCACAGTATGAAAAGGTAGATTTGGTTCATCCAAATGAATGAGTTGTAATATATTTTATTAACCAACGCATTTTCTCACAGTCATTTTTTATCTACTTGCTTTTAGTTTTGGGATATTTATTATCATGTAAGCATTTCTTTTGTGTCAAGTGGCATTTTGTATAATTTTGTGTAATGTGCAAAGATAATAAAGATTTGGGATTTTTCTAAAGCCTCTTTTTATTGATTAATATCTATGTACTATTTAATTCTATTTTAATAAAAATGATTTGAAGCTTTTAGGACAGTGCACACAATGACTTTATGTGACCAAATTAAATAAAATCTGAGCTTGGTTTTGGTACGTCTGTACCTGTTGGACGACTTAGACCGGCTTCTCCGTGTACCTGTGTGGTTCCTCTGACAGTTTGTGATAAAAGAGACTTGGGAATAGCATATCCTCAGCCCACCGTGCCCCCCAGCCCATCCCTCAAACCCCCCAAACAGAACCCATCCATTCTAAAGACCCCTGTGGCATTGTAAAAACTTCACCCTATTTCGCTTTGCCTCCATGATCCAGTCTAATTGGGTAAGGCGCCCAAGCTGTAAACCTCAGATCCACTCCCATACAAGAGTTATGTGTTTCATGCCGTGCCAGCAGGCATCTCTGGGTTACTAGGAACAGGCCTTGGTGGGCTTTGACGAGGGTGTTCTACTTCCCAGATGAGATTCTGTTTCTCCCATCGAGAGCGGCGCGGGAGGCGGGCGATAAGCCCAAGTACAGTGTTCCTTTACTGGCAAAACCACCAGGGAGCTGAGACCTGCACTTCAGCAGCTGTTGAGGCTCTGGAGCAGAGAAATATTAGATCTGCAGCACCTTGGATCACATCAGAGAGCCATATAAACAAAGTTCATATCAACAACACAAACCTACCAACAGTTCTGTTGTGCGCCAGCCATTTTATCCCTTTTCAATACACAGCAAGAAGACGGTTTATTCATTTCAAAATCACACACTTCTCATTTGTCCCTAACGGCTCTTGAATGTAGAATTCACCCGGACATATGCACATTCAAAAAGGTTTGTTTTTGGTTTGTACGTCTGTAGATGCACATGTATGGCACATGTGTAGATGTCCAGGGTGTACTGGTGCACGCTCCTCTGCATGCATGCATGAGTTCATGTTTGCATGTGTGGATACTATGGAAGCTCATGTCAGCTAGGAAAAGAAAAAGATGACATTTATGCATAATATACTTATAGTAAGTCAAAGTTCTGAGATATTAAGTCAAGGTTTGGACTGACTACCTCATCATTTTATATAAAAGTGATGATAAATTGACTTACTTTCTCATAGTTTTGACTTGCCACAATTTTTATTTTATCATGCAAAACGTATTCACATATTTTCCTGGCAGAAATGGGCTTCCATAGTCTACACATACATTGTGTTTATTTTGGGTATTTCTTGCAGTGGAGAGTGAGATGGTTTTGGAAGTGGTGGTATATATATTCAATTTAACTATAATTGGCTGGCAAATTTAAAAATGAAAGGGAAATGCTTGTTACACAAAATGCTGTTTAATTTCTCTCTAATTTTGACTGTTTTGTGACTTTCACATCTCCAGGCTTATGAACTCATGTTCACAAAGAGGCCATACCGTGTGTGTGAAGGGGTCACACTGTTCTTTAAAAATTATGTTTTGGGGGGAATTTTATGCGTTTATTAGGTCGAGACATCAGAAAACGAGGGAGAAAGAGAGACGAGGTCCCTGGCTGGACTGGGTTTATGGTTTTACCCGTAAGATACAAGTTGAGAATACCGGATTTGGGTCTCTTTAAACCACAGACTGGTACTTAGGGAGAAACTTTTGATTTCTTAATGGTTATCGGTGGTACATGTGCACACTGTTGTCCCTCTAATGTAGCCTGGATTGAGTCCAACTTGTGGATTTTATAGCATTCACAGGCGCAACCTACAGTTCAGCTGAGGGAACTAGTTCAACTATCAAATTAAAACGACCTCAAATGCCATCAATTATTTTTCTTTTCGTCTGATTTCCCAGCCTATGTCCATTAAAAAAGAAACACCTTTAACCACTTCAATGCGTAGTCTGGGGTCTACAAAAGCACAATTTATTATCAATTAAAATTCAACATATTCGAAACATGTGTGATCCTTATTTTTCGAGCACTTTTATGCTTTTCTAATTTGAGTTGGGCCAAGTAAAGAGTTATGCTTTGATATGCTGTACCGAACCTTCGCTCACATATTCTTTTTTTCCTCTCCTTCCTCTCAGGCTTTGTTCATTTGATGGGGTCATTGCGTTCACGAGCTCGGTTCACACAAGGCGGGAATAGTCAGTGTGGTCCATGCGAGGCTCAGATGTAGACCTGCAGCATTTAGAACGGACACAGCAGACGGCAGCAGACCTGGACAGTAGAGCCGCTTACGCTCGGCGTGTATTTCTATGTGATGCCTTCCATGTTGTGTATCCAGAGATTGGACAGTAGCACCTGTTGAACACATCAGCTAGCCGGGTGGTTTAAGACCTTTGATTCATGACCTGCATCTGTTATGGCCATATCATTTGAAACGTCTATTCAAAATATACAGTAGCCACTCACACGCGTTGACTGGAGATGAACAGGATCCCATGGCAGTATATCATCCCGGGGCAGCAGCAGCTGAAAGGTTTGAAGCTGGTAGGTGGTAGCTGCTCTGAGGCTGGGAGGTTCAGGCGCTCTGCTCTGGATGGGAAAATGATCGAGAAAAGCTGCCACTTCCCTGAAGAATGAAAGTGAACAAAACTGCAGCTGTCGACTAAAACAAACCTGATGCCTTCTGTTTGCTTTTCACAAGAGGAAGTGCATCAGTTAGGTCCAGTTTAGCTGTCAGAACCCTTATATATAAAGCTTGTATTTACCACAATAAACCTGATGTCTCAGTGCAGAAGTGTTTGTGTATGTGCTCCTGTTCCTGAGCCACAGCATCCTCTGGTGGACCGAAGCTCGTCTGCATGGTTCTGGTATTGTACTGAGCACAACCCAGACTGGATAGATTCATTGATGGGAGATTGGAAATATTTAGAAAGCGTTAAGAACTGCCCTGTGAATATAAATCCAATCAAGGCTGCAGGAAAAACATTTGCTTTATTGTTAGCTATTTTATTATCTATGGTACTGCAGTATTATAATAAATACAGTGGGGTTTTTAATGTTTGCACTATATCAATAATTACTTTCATCTATTTGTTTTCATGTTACCGCTGCAGAACTGTGGGCTGCAACCCAACCTTGTCTCTTTCATCACTGCTAATACATGTTTTTATATTAACAATAGATCAAATGATGTATAAAGTTAAGGGTGAACACTTTAACAAAGAATAATCACAAACTCTGCAGTTCCCCTCACCTCGAACTCCTGGCAGTCATTTCTGATATATTCACTGTACTAATCAAGTCTTTCAGCCTGTTCAGCCTCAAAAACGTAACCTTGAAGGCAACATGAGGGTCAGCGATCACATTTAATATATGTGTAATAGTGGAGGCCCATCACATACCTCTGATGACACAGGTGATCTTACCTTCACACTCATTTTAATATTCAAGTCAGTTTCTACATCAGCTGGCCACTTAACAGATGCCCCCCAGGTTGGCAGGAGTTACAGACACTGTGCAAACCCCCGCAACTGACTGGGGACTTTCAGTCCAGTGCATGCTGGGATACAGCAAACCCTCAGCTCCGCTAGAGGGCAGCACAAGCTCACGTAAAGTTTCTTAATGTCCACACAGAAGCACAGCGACACAGGACATCATTTCAGAGCCCAGTGGTCAGTTGCAGGAACCACGATCTGGTGGTGCTGGAGTTTTACTGTCCTCTGGTGGAAAAGTGGTGTTGTCTAAGGTCCAGATAATCGACCATGTAATGAAGACACTAAAGGGAGCTATTCAAACGGGCTGCAGGCCGCTGTCTTCCATCCAGCTGCTAGATTGTGCTTTTTACAACCTCACACGTTGTAAACCAGTTTACTGAGCCAACGGTCACTGCCGTTCCACTGCTGCTGCTGTCCTTATGTAATGAAACGGCTGGGACAACGTATACCCACCCACCCACACACACACACACACACACACACACAGTGCACACTCAGCAAGTTTCACTGCTTGGAGCAAAATAGTGACTGGCTGGTGGAAAATGAGGAGAGAAAGTGCATCCTCCTCGTGAGATAACCACGTGACACTTTCATAAGCAGTTTGTGATCCTTGATTGACGGCTCCTGAATATTTCATTGGTGTCATGAGTTTTTAGTTTTTTTCATGCACAATGAGATCTCATGTGGATTGTGTGGAATGGAAATCCTCAGAGCGGTAAACATCAGCAGATTTGATATAACAGTGGTGTGTATTTCACATGAAACATTAAAATCAGCGCGGCATGTCGTGTACTTGGTTACTGAAGGTATAAAGAGCTTTGTGTGTGTGTGTGTGTGTGTGTGTGAGACGTAAACAGAACAAGCACATGTGCATTCGGATGTTTGTGGTCAACGTATAAGTACTGTAAATTAGTGCTTAAATCACTTGAAATGCTCACTGATGGTAGAGAAGAAAACGTTAGCTGTAACAATTTCCTTGTTTGAGTTTGACATTAGCTTCTAGCGTTAAAGTAATGTGACTCCTTAAAACACAGTTTCCCTCCTGAATTTCCACTTGAGAAGCTTTAAAGAACTGGTTCAAACTAAGTTTTGTGAAATGTGCTTGCTTGCTTGCTTTCTTTTGGAGAGTGTTTTTGTGTTAAGTAGGCCTATAGAGCTGGAGTCAGGACGCGTTTAGCCTAGCTTACCAATATGGAAGCAGGGAGAAACAGCTAGCTTAACTCTGTCCAAACAAAAGAAATATGCATACCAGCATCTCTAAAGCTCACAATTTAAAATATCAATAAATAGTTAACACGTAACTTGCTTATAAAATCACAAAGTGTCATTGTTACATTTATGTTCACGCTCTGCTTAGCTGAACACGTCTGTGTGTACAAGTTTAACAAACCAGATTCAACGTGTTAATCAGTGAGATTGAGAGGTTTTGACAGGTGTATTTTTAACTGTTTCTTCCTTCTTCCAGTCTTGTAGCTAAGCTAGGCTAACCACATCGTGACTCCAGCTCTGTAATCAACACACAAACACAACAGTAGTATCAATCTTCTTAACTCAAGATATATGGAAAAGGTGCCAGTACTGTATTTTCTACCTTGAGGAAAATAACCCCTAGTCCACGACCTCAAATTTCCTCAAAATTCAGTCTTTTATATCTTTAAAACTTGTCTTTAAGTCTTAATTTGAATACATTTTGGTGGGCTGATTGGTTGCACTGCACACGTTTGTAAGTTCCTTAACCTGACATAAACAAATGGGTTTGAATTATGAATAAAACATCCTATAAGCTTAAATAAAACCAAACACCACATAATATAGGGAAAACTACAACTGTGAGGAAAACTCTTATGTTGTTGTTCCTAGTAAAACTATTTTTGTTGCACTTTTTTTCTTGTCAAATGCCCCTTACGGCCTTTACACACAGAATAAATTACACAAAAATGCAAAATATTTTGCTTCAAAACTACATAGAATCTAATAAGTGTGATTAATTGTCATGCACAATATTTTTGTGTCATTAATTTATTACGTCCTCGGTGTGTGAAGGCCTTTAGATGAACATTTGGAGTTTGGTTCTTGATGAGTTAGGGTTGCATACATGACACAACAAACAATTTTCAGTAAGTGTGTGTTTTTAGGAGAAGAGGGGGAGTGTTGCATGTGAAAGTCTCTCGCCCACTCCCTAATAGTGTTTTATTTTTGGATCAGCACTCAGGCTGGTCAAGAATAGAACAGCAGTCAAGTGTTATGGGTTGACAGCCTGGTCCAGGCCGGCCTCTGTCTGTCTCTCCTTCGCATCCCTCCGTCCCTCCTCTCCAGACAGGGAGGCGAGCTCGAGTGGCCTGAGTGTGTCTGGTCTAATCACTCACACTGGCTCCCAGAGCCACCATGACCTGAATCCATCCCTTCTCCTTCCTTATGCAATCCCTTCATCAGAGAGAGAGAGGGTGCTGTTCTAAATCTCCACTGCCCCGCTTCTGTTGTATGTGTTATGCAATCTGCTTTAGGAGTTTAATCAGGGTGCTGGCCGACCAGAAAGGTGCAGAGTCAGTGTGTCTGTATGTGTGTGTGTGTGTGTGAGAGAACGAGAGATCAATACTTAATCTATCGGGGATGTTACACACTCACCCATGTTACACAGTCATCGCTACCAGCAGACAGACAGCCGGATTTAGCTTCAGATTAGAGAGTGTGTGGAGGGTAAACTCAAACTAAACGTTTATTTTTGGCACAGCGGAGTCGATCCGCCTCGATCTGAATCTGTCGGACATCATTTCTGATGTAAGTTGGTGCTGCTAATTGCATAAAAAAGGGTTTTAACAGGACAAGCAGGTCCCAATTAATGCTCATTTGAAGCTAAAATGATTGTTCATATATTCATTGTCAGTGGTGGAAAGTACATTTAGTATTAAGTATTTCCATTACATGCTGCTTTATTAGATTCAATTTCTACTATATTGTCCCCTTTTTATATATTATGTTTTTGTATTCCACTACTTTTACCTGAAGGATTTTAGTACTTGTTGGTGGCTGTTGTTGGCACAGTTGTCATGTATAACAACAGTCATTGAGTACAAAATTGATGTGATGATGGGGGTCTCTGCAAATGCAAAAGTTTTCACTCAACTTTTGTTAATTGCACGACAAATCGGCAACAAACAGACCAAAAAAAAATTTCAGTTTTAATCAGTGCAGCAGTTATAATTGGAAAATGAAGTATGAGACGTTTCTGTTGTGTCAAAACACAATTAGGAGAGTGTCTCCAGCCTCCAGACGGTGAAACCTCTCTGCTGTGTGTTGGCGGAGAACTTCATTAATTCCTACATGGTGTTGATCTCAGCTGAGTCCTCTTCCTCTCTCGGCTCCATTGTTTGCTGGCTCTGAATAATTTGCTCGTGTTAAAGCGGAGCAAAGCTCTTAAACCCAGATTTCCCTCGCTCATCCCGTCGGTTCCCTCATTCCCTCGTTCATCTCACTCTTTCCCCCCCGATTCCTCCTTGTGTATCGAGGTTTCTCTCTCTTGTCGGACCCGCCTCTCTCCTCCCTGATCTGGGGAAGAGTTATCCCGAAGAGCCTGTACTACAAAAATCCAGAAAATCCATCTCATCAAGTCATTAAATCTTGTTCTGACGCTTTAAATCTCCTGCCGGTTTAACTGTTTAACTTGTCTCCAACACAAACCCCCTTTCTTGATGCAAGAATTTTCTTTAATCAACTTTGATTCTCTTTGATACTTGCAGAGAGTGATCTCCCTTAATCTGCCCTGCTTCTTCCAAAACACTGACATTTGTTTCTCTGCCTTTCATTGTGGATTTCTTTCACAAACGTGATGTTTTGCTGCTCTGTTTAAGGGTTCAGTTCGATGTCTGTGTTGATTACATGCTACGATTTATGTGTAAAACTGCTGCACTTAAACTGCCTGCTGTTTAAAGAGATAACTGTCGTTACTTTAACAGCATGGCTTTCGAGACAACAACAAATTAATTAACATATATCTTGACATATTTTCAAAATTCACAAACTATAAAGTGGATGAACCAATTTTGAGATTATGTTCCCTGAACAAAAAGTATAGTTCTGCATGACCTCCGTCAGGCCAACCACCCGGTGTGTGCGCAGTTAGGCCGACGTGCTGTGACGTGGGCTGGTGTAGGTGGAGAAAGCTAGCAGAAGCTAGCTAACAGAGAACATCTGGGTGGGGATTTCTCCACCGCTACTTTACACAACGTCAGGTCAGTAGTCACGCATCAGCAGACCAGAGCTCTTCTGCTTATGAATCAGGCTTTGTTTAGGTTCAGGGTTCATTTTTGCTCTAAGATCACAGCAGAGAGCCACTAAGATGACCAAGAAAGGCAAATGGGGCAACCACAGGGTCCTTGCAGGGTCGCTTGGGCCACCAGGGTGCAGGTTTGGGTAAAAAAAAAGAAATTGTTGGATTCTGTGGATTTTTTTAGTTGCAGTACCACATGTGACCTCTAGGAGACATTGGCAGCAACCATACGCAGTGTGTTTCCTGGTAGAATACAGTGGCACAGAGGTCACAGAGCCAAAACACCACTGCAATGGCCGCTCTAACCTAGATCAGGTTAGGGTGAGGACAGCGAGTGGGTGTGGGAGGGGTCAGTGATTGTTGCTGTCCCCAAAGTACAGAACTGCAAGCAGACTCCTACAGTTGGACGATGCCCAGGAAAACTGTGCCTGGGTACATCGTGTTCACTTTCCCATTTCTCTCTCTCTCTCGCTCACACACTCAGCACAGACAAACACACACACACACACACACACACACACACACTCACACACACTCAGCACAAGCGGGCGAGCACACCAACACTCCCACGCTCAAATTTGTTTGAAATTGCTGAGACATATTGACACAAATAACAGCCTAAACACCGAAGACAATCTGTTAAACCACACATGTACACGCACACACACACACACACACACACAAACAACAACATGTTTATCTCCTGTAAACTGTCATCAGGAACAAAGTCCAAAGTATTTCTGCAGCTAATCCCATATTATTGGTCGTAAACGTCCCAAGATTTGAGTTGAAGGTAATGCAGCAGATTACAGTTTCAGCACTGTGGGACACGTCCCTGTAATCCTGCCTTTAAAGGGACAGTCCGTGAAACAACAACAGCTATTACTGCCCTGTTGATCCAAGCATCAAGTGTTGCAAATGAAAACTTCACGAAGGCACCTGAAGATGTTTGTGTTATGTTGTGTAGCCTGCCCTCATTGATATGAATGAGATGGACACAATAATAGAAACACCAGTCAGTATAGTGCAACATTTGACAGCACCATAAAAACGACATCCTCCACAATGGCGATTCAGTTGAATCAGGTTAGTTAGGAGTTGCTGCAGGACTAGGATTGGTTTTAGCTAGTTGTACACTAACTGCTAACAAACTGCCAGCTGAGTGTATAACCAAACTAACTCGTGGGGCCCCGGGCCCCCCTGTTAGGCTCATCCAGCCCTGCCTTTCTGCAGGAGAAAGGGAAACGCACCACTATAAATACTCTCTACACTGGCACTAATGTGATGAAGAGAAGTGCAGAAGAGTGGCTGATGAAGAGAGAGGCTCCATTCTGTTAGGTTTGGTCGTCAGCCATGGCCTGAGCTGACGCCACGGCGCAGCTCCTCGCCTCCCCCCCACCCGCCGGTCCCTCCAGGAGCAGCCTGATGAAACTTAAATGAGTCTGTCTTTACAAAAAGAAACCAACAAAACACTGCGCTCCATTAGAGAGTTACATCCACTCGAGGGGGAAAAGCCTCGGCGGCGACGTCTCTGATCCGCAGACAGACTCTCTCCAGCACCGCGGCTCTGCATGAATACAGATGGAGACGGTGTAACTACGAGATGAGATGACTCACTGCCTTTTCAAGTTGCTCATCTTGTCTTCTCAAGGTTCAAGGTTCGTCTCCAGGGAAGCTGCCAATATGAATCTCCTCTGTCTCTTTTCTCTCTCTCTCTGTCCTATCAAGATAACCTCGGGCCAAACTGCTCGGATTCTTTATGCGACTCTCCCGTCCATTCACTCCAGCTGCTCGGCAGCTCATGCTAACGGCTCAGTGACCAGACAGGCTTTGGTACATTATGTCCTTGTGTGTGTGTGTCTGTGCATTTTCAGAGGTTGAATAATGTAATTCCTGACAGAAAACATACCGGTGTGTTTGATAGTTTTGCTGTTATTTTGTTTAAATGTCCTTTCAGAAACAACACTGTACACCGTGTGCACTGTTTCTTGGAAACACTTTCTACCAAAGCAATAGAGAAGACAAAAGTGATAACAGACACAGACGGTGATCTCTCCTGGTCCCTGAACACCACACGGACCTGAAGCAAGCCAAGCAAAAGTAGTTCAACCTGTTTAAGATGGTCGCACTCAAAAGTGGGGGGGGGGGGCGAAGAGCCTGCAATCATAGCCTCGCCAATCCTTCCCCAAAATGTCAGGGTTGATTTCAGACAGTCTCTCCTCAGAGGCATTCGTGTTGCTGCATATATATATATATATTTGGTGAAGTGACCCTTTAACATCTACTTTATTCTGTTAAAATGAGTTTAAATACCTTTAATATCACAAGCGTAACAACGTTCTCTCGGTTATATGAACTCAAAAACAATTAAAGAAGATAAATCTGATCTTTCCTTCAGCGTTTGTTGATTCAGACATTGAACGTGCTGATGTTTCTCAGGTCACGTGTTTATACTGAACATGGAAACACACACACACACACACACACACACACACACACACACACACACACACACACTTCAGTTGATCCTGATGACTCACTCGTCCTCTCCCTCCTCTGCTATATTTGGACTTATCTCTAGACTTCCGCTAAACATTAAAAGGGAAAAGGGGCACGCGGAGTGTGTGTGTGTGTGTGTGTGTGTGGAGGCATGATTACATTCACAACTGGGAACACTTCCTGCTGTGCACATGCACCGCGTACACTGTGTGACGTCAGTGCGTGTGCGTCAGAGCCGGGGGGACACTGGTTGCTTGCACAGTGGTGCTCTCCCCTGCTGGTTCCTTCAGTAACAGCGACGCTTTACGTTTGGACTCCAGCTGCAGCGTGCGCTACAGTGCCAGGTCCCAGTGCGGACCTGATTACGCTGATTGCACCACAAGGGGGATTTTAAGGTAACAACAGCCCTGTAGTCTGTGACACCAAAACAAGTCACTGCCTGGGTTTTTTAATGCTGTGTCACAATATGAAACGCAAAAAGGGGGACATGGATTTGAGGATGGAGGCGGAGAGGAGGAAAATACATTCGATTGTTTTATTGTCAACACCTTGTGCAGCTTATTAGACCGTCGGTTAACTGAGACTCTCCACAGCGCTGCACAATGGAGGCCTCGGCATCTACTTCTCCCTCCTGCTGCGTCCCATCGCTTACACTCATTATTTCTCCAATCCCACACGGTAATTAGACGGTTATTTCTCCAAATCAGCATGCTCGCTTCCTTTTAATGCGACCAAAATACATTGGTGTTGCCACCCTTGATTTCTCTCGCAGCGCGACGATTGTGTGAGGGCTTAAAAAAAACGCAGGAGGTTACATTACGGGAGTATGCTTTCTGCTGAAAGAGCAACATGCAGGTTTCATTTTGTTTTTGTAAATTTATACTTAACCTTTCCTTAAATGATAAAGTTAATGCAGAATTTGTGAGGAGTTAGTGCAGACCAAATGTGTGAGAGTGAATGTTGGACTTACAGTCATCTGGAGGACAGAAACACGACTCCAAATGATGGCGGATGATGCCTGGTGACATGTTAGTCAAAACACACGTTGTTTCAGCTTGTTCTACTGTCCCCAAGAACAAAAAACACAAATTAATGCAGCTTAAAAAAGGGTATAGAAACTGTAGATTCAAATCTGTCTACACAATTTGGACGTGCTTGCTTATATGAAAAAAACACATTACAGTACGTCTTTTTGGGCCAACTGCTCACAGGCGACTGCTCAAGTACGCAGACACAAACTAGTGTTCCCGACTGTGCTGCGGTGGTGAAGAGCCGAGCAAGCGAGCAACCATTTGAGATTAATGACTGACGATGAGCTCCGCTAACAGCCGGTGCTAAAACAGCACCACGAACCGCAAATGAATGTGGCAAAGCAGGAAATCAGCGGCGTCACTCAGCTGTGAAAACGTGGCACAACACAGGAGCCTTGTGTCTGCTGCAGTTACAACAACCTCCAGCTGTCCACTGCTCTTGTGGACAGCTAAAGTATGCTACTTTATAACTGCACTCCACTACATTTAAAGGGGAAATATTGTTCTGGAGTATTTGTGACAGCTATAGTTGTTAGTTAATTTCCAGATTTGGATCAAAGTATGCTGGTTTGATCATGTTCAAACCAGACACATAACAATGAGTTCAGCTTTCACAAACTGACTCACTGTGAGCTTTTGTTTCACGTGGGAGGAGAAGTGTCCGTACCCAACAGCACAAAGTCATCCGGGTAAACAGCATGTATCCAAGTCAGTGTTAATGGGCTGCTGCTCCCTGTTGCCGTGACACTTTGTGATTTAAGCTGCTGAGCTGTGCTGTCATAAAGATCTCAACTGGCCGCGGCTTTGACCTTTCTCCCCGTCACGTTCTCGCCACTCTCTGCTTTCCCCTCTCCTCTGCATCCACCTCAGTCGCCCGTCGGCGTCACTTGTTACCGTGGGAAGAACAATGCTGACATCACGCTCATTATGCAATTCCATCGACTTGGAAACCGGGGAGAGATGCTTTTTTTAGCAACCGCTCAGACGCAGAGGGTCATTCAAGCCTGCACATCTGCCCTGAGAGAGAGAGAGAGAGAGAGAGTGTGTGTGTGTGTGTGTGTGTGTGTGTGTTACTGCAGCGGCGCACGCTTTATGCTAATAAGCACGTCTGCATGTTTATGTCTGATACAATTACAGGAAAGATCAAAAGAGAGAGAGAGGGAGAGAGAGAGAGAGAGAAATACTGCAGTAACCCAAGGGCAGCTCACTACTCAAGTGGAGGGATGATGTACCTCCTCCTAACACACACACACACACACACACACACACACACACACACGAAGATAGCCCAAAACAAACTAGCCACGGTTAGCTGTGGCGCATTAAAACACATGTTTCTCTCCCTCTGCCGTAATAAACACATGCTGTCTGATGCCGCATCATTTTTGCAGTATTGCAGCAGCATGCACTTTGACTAAAAGCGGCTGATGTGAATTCTCAAATATCAGCTGGAACGTGCACACGCAGAAGAGACGCGCTCCACGCGACGGAGACGACTCGTGTCTGCCTGCCGTGCCGCCCCTGGAGTGCTGAGACAGGGAACAGTCTGTCTCTCCTGCTTCACACAGACAGAATAGAAAACAGTGGAAGAGGACTGGAGCTGAATCCCAATATCCCCCCTGAGCCAGCTCCTTCCTGTGCTGAGGTAAAGGCCCTCAGTGCTACAGACAAACCCCCCCCCCAAAAAAAGGCAGAATTTCTAGTTCCCTTCTCCTCGTTCTCGGTATTTTCTCTCTGTTTTGGTCTGTATGTGCAGGTGTTCCTGCCACATCTACATCTTTTGGTCTTTTTAGCCACACTAGCGTCGAATGGCACTGAATGTCACCACTTTGGTCCAGACTGAAATATCTCCACAACTATTCTCTTTTACAAAAGTTCCTGAAGTCTGTTAAAACTTTGCTGGCAGATCATTTCCTGCAGCTTAATGAAAATAAACACACGTTCTTATTTCTGCTCCAGTCGGCCTCGTCTCTAAAGCCTTGTTTCCACCAAACAGTCCAGTCCAGTCCGTTATTTCCGTTTGTCGTGGTTGGTACTAGCAGAACTCTAATCTGTCGTGTGTCATTACCCCTCTGTTGAGGTATCTTACAGGTGGAGCTAGAAACACTGCAGTCCTTTGATTCGTCACCCCGTCTACATTTAAGAGTACTGCCTCTGACAGATGTAGGGTTTAAGTACACGTAAGCACGGGTTGTAAGGGTACAACAACCGAAAGTGCTTCAGATGATGGAGCCTGGCGTCACCAGTAGGCCTCTGATCAGGGATTGTTGTTTTGGATCCAGCAAAGGTTTGCCTGGTTATTGATAACTTCTGCCCAGCTGCTCCAAATCAGTTCATTGGACATCAAATAGACCCACCCACACACACACACACACACACACACACACCCACCCACCCACACACACACACACACACACACACACACACACACACGTCCTTGGGGTGAAATGACTCGTGGAGGAGACTGCTCTGTTTTGCAGCCTCTGCTAATGAAAGCTATAATTATCACACAGCAAAATCAATACTCTGTTCCTTTTAGAGAAAGGGGTGGGGGTTGTCTTGTTTGAGGTAAGTCTGGAACAAGCAGTGGGACAGTGGGCCCGAAAATAAGATTTATGGAAAGGCTGTGTTCATAGCTGATTGGCTCTAATTGTCTCCCAGCTAAGCAAGACTCCCATTCCACTAAATGAGCCAGCGATCAAATCAAATTCATTTATTGGCTGGCAAGCACGCAGAATCTCTTCACTCTGTTCAGCAGAGATAGTTTCCAGCATTTTATTTTTAAGTGTGTGTTTTTAGGGGGATAAACAAACACAGTCATTATAACAGCTGCGTGGCTGAAGATTAAGGAAGTGCAATAAACAAGTGCCTGGTCAGGGGTTCTAATGCCAGGAAACACACACTCTTTCAACACACACTGTGACTTTAACTGTGACTCTAACAGTTGAAGGAACATGCGATTGACTCCAAAGTCATCCACGCGTCTCCAGATGAAGATCATTTCTTGTAAAGGCTTTATTAACAGTTAACACATCACTTAATTAGGCGTTGTGAAACAAAAAGTGTACTAACTGCCCCATCGGACGAATACCGGACTTAATGCTCATGTTCACGTTCATTAGAAGCAAACTGACGCGTTGATGCACAACACCGTGCAGTCTGCCTAGTTACGGTTGCTTGGACGCTCGCTGTTCACGGGAAGTGCTTAACTAATTGTAAATTGCCGTTTTGTTTATCCTAATCACAAAAGAAAAATGAAGATGTAAGAAGAAATGTAGAGGTTTGGAACTGGGCTACCACTTGCTAGAGAGGCAGAGAAAAGTTCAACGTATGTGAGCACACAACTGACAGAAAGCTGAGTGACAACGCTGGAGATTGATGGGGGGGGGGACGATGAGAAGAACAGGCTAGCGAGTATTTCAGGCGTCACTGTTTCTGTGCTTGAGGCTCACTGCAGCAGCTCTGGTCCACGATATCATGTTAACTCATTTCATAAAAATCATGCTTCCAATCATGTTGAACGTCAAGCAAAAAGTGCAGCTGATATTTGCTCACGTGCAGCACAACCAGCACGGGCGTGGAGTTATTGTACCCTACGTGAAATCCCAATTACAGGGCAGTCTCATGTGTCATGTGCGTGTAAGAGGGCACTCAGGATTTATGATCTTACGGCGGCTGTGTGTGGAGATAAAACCGACAAAAGCGTAGAATGGAGAGGCATGGAAAGGTCGGGATGTCATATTGGGTGTTAGAGGACGGTGGCTGGTGCATGAAGTGGACAGTCCTCCACTTCCATCCTCTGGCCCGCTGATAAGCCCCACACACAACCCTGCACGACGTCTCCTTGTTGGAGCGGAAGCTAAATTGATGTGCTGGGAAATTCACTTTTATTTCAGCATGTCGACATCTGAGATTAGAGGATTTTCCCTTATAAACACAGCTTAATTAAAATGGGACTGCCGTTGTGCTTTTATGGGACATTTGAGCATTAGGAACCTCCCTGCATAACATTTGCTGATATAACCAGGCGCTCCTATAGAAGGACTCTCTTGGTGACGTAAGCGTTGTACATGGGTGAACCTGAGCTCGAGAGGACGGAGGATTTAGATACGCTTTCACACATTTGGGTGTCTCTGTCCTGTTGGTGTTCAGAGTAGGGTTGTGTTCCTGTACTCAACGCCCACTCCAGGAGGGCAAACTTAGCTCCCAAGTCTGTGAGCAGCATCATGCTCCTGCATGCCACTCACATGCTGTGTAAGCATTTGTATTTGTGGCCTGCAGCTCAACAGGTGTGTTTATGTGCGTGTTTGTTTGAAGGCGAAGGTGCTATGCACAACAAGGTAACGTCATTCAAATATTACAGCTTATATTCTGAGATTTTATTTCTGTAAACAAATAAGACATTGACACCCTGCAGCGGCTACAGTACAGTATGTTTAGAGCACAAGTTGCTCAGCAGGGTGTTCACTCCCTTAAGGAACTCCTTAAAGGAACAGTTTGACACTTTGGGAAATAAGCTCATTCGCTTTCTTGCTGAGATTTAGGTGAGAAGATTGATACCTCACTCACATCTGTTCATTAAACAAGAAGTTACAGCCAGGAGACTGTTAGGTTAGCTTAGCATAAAGACAGAAAACAGGGTAGGAAACAGCTAGCTTGGAGCTAGCTTTGTACAGATTGAACAAACAGGTTAAATCAATTGTTGTGAGTTCATTTGAGAGTAGGTGAATGTAGAGCCAGTGCTATCTGTTTCCCCTGCTTCCAGTCTTTATGCTAAGCTAAGCTAAATAAAATATGAGAGCAGTATCAATCTTCAGATGGAGCACTTCCAGAGGAAGAGCAGCTAGATCAACATGGTCACGTGTGAGGACATTTAACCACATTTTGGTTGTGAACAAACACATGGACATAAATGAATCATGCTTCAGGATTAGTTTAAGAGGTTTGAATGGATGTTTTCTCAGAGGCATTAATACTTTTTTACTACTTTGAAAATGTATTGTAACTGCTATGATCTGATCGGACAATAAACTGTTGATAATAGGCTTTTTTCCCGGAAGATATTTTGACAAGTCACATTAGGAAAAGCAGCATAATAAAATAACTGATTAGTTTCACTGTCACACTACTGGGACACTTGAATAGAGGAGCCATCATTATTATTATTGTTATAATTGTGTTGGATTAAATCTCTGCTGCGGTCTGACTCGTGATCTTCTCAACGTCTGTGTTTTATGAAATACTTCTGCAAAAGATATTAAAATTCACTGGCACTCAAAATGTATGATTTTACATGAACATCGGGCTCAGCAATAAGCCAAAACTGGAAGATTTACTAAAAAAGATTTTCTAGAACCTACCACTGCCTCTGTTTTTTTTTTTTGACAGGCTAAAAATAAAATAGCATGTGTCCAGGGAAAAGAAGAGGAAGCTCAAACACCAAATCTTAACAGAAAATTTCCGGAGTTTCACTTTTCTTAGAGTTAATTTTGTTAAGAGACCGCTGTCTTCTCAGATTTCTGGTAAGCATCATTTTAGCAACCTCACAGATTATGTCAGCAGTTACCACCAATCACTGGACATCACCAGGAGCTTTTTGTTATTACACACATTTATATTTATTGGTCGATATCCCTTTTTACTCCATAATCTCACGGCCGCCTCCAAAGATTTAACCTGTGCCTTGTGGCGTCTTTGCCCTGCGTGAGCTCGGGTTATTTTTTCCAGTGGGTCGGGTGTTCGTGGCCGCTGGATTGTCGGCTATTTCTCCTCATCATGTGACAGGTTAGTGGTGTCATGGGTGCTGTTTCCAAAGCGAAGTGTTACTGACAAGTGGAGTGACGTTAGAGAGGCAGTGGACCTAACCGCATCTATTAATAGGTGAGTGCTAAAAGTGAATGTATGTGTGGCTGTTTGTGTGTGTGTGTGTGTGTGTGTGTGTGTAGGAAAGAGTTTGCCCATTTGTGAGGACGCTAGCCTTTTAATAGCTACTATGAGTTGAGATAAGCAGAGACGGAGAACAACAAAAAGGAAAAGATAGTCTTTGTAAATGTGTGCATCAGTGCCAAAACATAAGGTGAGAGGAGAAATAATCATTTATATTCATTGTCAGTGGCAGTTTTTAGATTTTTGTTTTTAGGAGCTGCAGGAGATTCAAATACAATGAGGTGAGGCTCATTAGCAGGAAACAGCTGAATCTATTCTTGTAGTCTTTTCTCACATTACCACACAACCACAAACACTTATCAACACGCACACGAGCACACGTGTACCTATGCACACCTGCTTGCCAATTAATTGGCCTGTTAGAGCAATCACACGTTTCCAGGCACCTCTGCGCTGAAAGGTAATTTCAGGAAACTTCGATAACCATTATGCTGTCTGACGCCCCCCCGTTGTGTTTTCACACATGCGTGAATGCACACTGGACAGTGCAGACGTCACGTCTTCCCCACTTCAGACTCTATTAAGCGTTCACATGGACTCCAATGTGAGGGATCTGCTGTGTGTTGTGTCCATGAAAGCAAGACGGACGAGGCAGAGGAGAGCCATTACAACTTAAAATACTTATCAAGTAACTTCAACTGACACTGAAACTCAGAAAATATCACAGAAAAGACAGTAGATTGTCAAAACAGGATAATTATCATAACAGCATCTTGTGAAAGCTGTTATTTATGGCTATTCCACCCAAATGACAGCAGCAGGAGCCAACAATCCAGCAAGAGGAGCACTGCTAAAACCGATGTGCTGGCAGGCGCATGCTGTTGAAAATTTTAATATAAGGGCATTGAATAAGCCTTCTGTTAATGCTAACACTGTTCAGATAGACGGATGTCTGAAAACTTGGACAAATAAATCCTGCATGGCTAGAGGGACAAATCTGGATGAACTTATCTTTAACTCAACACACTGCAGTTGGAGCCATTTTTAAAGGTTGATGTTAATTTGCATTCTGGTTAAAAGTTAGATGAGAAGATTGATACACTTATAACTTGATAACTTATTCACCGTCAGTTTTGTTCGATAAGTCGTTGCCTGCTGGCTGAGCGTGCCCTCTGCTGACCGCCTCTGAGCTCAACCTTAATTTCATTCATATGTTTTATTAATTCATCCATCAGCTTTCCTAACACATGCTAGCCTGGAGCGATGGACACAGTGTTGACGGGCCGCTACATCATGCAAGTGCAGAGTCATTTGAAAGAGGTCCAGTGCTAGCAAGCTAGGCTATACTGTGCTTAATGCTATAGCCTTACAGAACACCATTGACTGTGTATTGAATGAATCCTTGAATGTGCCTTTCAAGGCCTTAATACATAAATAAATGTCTCTGATGAAGAGTTGAATGGGATATTTGTGGAGAGACGTAATTTGTTTCTCTTTTAATCCTCTTTTTTAAGTTAAAATGTTGCATTGATGCTTTGAATCACAGTTGTAGTATTTGGTATGTTAACACAAAGTGAGTTTTGGTGAGAAACATTCAAAAAAACAGTACCTAGCTTGAGAATTGTGTTGCGTATGGTGCTAATGGTGCAACATTATTATTATGCTTTGTAGAAACATGATAATAATTTCAGCATCTTAAATCAGTTCAGATTCACAATCTGTAGAATGTACTTAGTGTTTGACTATTTGTTTTGTATTTGAAAGACAACTCTTCCACTGGTTATACAAGTAGCCTAGTTAGCAATTCTACCGGATAGCAGGCTACCAATGTTTTTGGTCTTTTGTAAAGTTCTCTCATGAGCCACCGTGGCCGCCTGCTGATGGACAGTAGGACTGCATGGTGTTGTTGTGACGTGAACCTTTGTTGAAATGGGATTTTGACATTGCAGTGTACATTTAGGACTGTGACTCAGGAGCAACATCCTGGGCTTTCTGGTTA
The DNA here is from genome assembly GCA_036023655.1 of Nannoperca australis. Taxonomy (NCBI): domain Eukaryota; kingdom Metazoa; phylum Chordata; class Actinopteri; order Centrarchiformes; family Percichthyidae; genus Nannoperca; species Nannoperca australis. Next base: position 6,247 of record JAVQJD010031641.1, on the reverse strand, counting down.
CTTCATATGTGTTAACAACACGGCACAGGCAAAAATACACGAATGTGCATTGCTCACGTGTCTGTGTAGTCAGTTCATAGTCACATGCATCCAGTCTGTCAGTGGAAAAGCACACACACACACACACAGGAGGAAACTCAGACGACTTTGTATTCGTGTGGTATTCTCGTTAACCCTGGGCTTTCTAGCACCTGCTGTGTTTCATATTCAGTGAGTATTCTAATCAGCAGCGTGGTCTCCTAACCGGGGAAAACAACCGTGAGAAAAGAACATCTATTTACAACCTGAACCTCGCCGTCCAATTAATCACCAGGCAGCCAACAGGCCTACTAAAATTAAAAAGAGCAACAGCTGCCACAGCAAATACAGATCGAGAGGGAGACGAGGGAGGAGATGTGAAGACGTATTAAAGTGCACAACGTAAGACTGAAGAGGAGGAAGAGCAGATGAGGAGAAACACAAGCAGACAAACAAAATACACACTGCTGACACATCGGTGACCTTTACCCTCAGACGAATTCATCAACAAGGGAGGTCCACGCAAGTGCCCGTTTATTTTTGGACACTGGCAGAGGCACACGAGGACATGTGCGATGTCCTCCTCCTCCGGTAAACTCACACACACTCGCTTTTACATGCACAGCTCTGCACTAAAACACACACACACACACACACACACACACACAGAGGCCCTGAGGCTGACATCGACTTAGCCCTCGGGGTCCGAACTAATTTGCTCACAATCTAACACAGTAACTCCCTGCAAACTCCTCTAGACAACTGTCTAAGTACTCACCCTGCTGCAAGGCACAACTGAGATCTAATGAGATACTAGTTGTTTCTGTGTGTGTGTGTGTGTGTGTGTGTGTGTGTGTGTGTGTGTGTGTGTGTTTTGCATGCACCTGCAAACAAGATGCATATGTGTATTTGTCATTCTAATTAAGCAAATTCAACTTGAATGCTGTATGTGTGCACGTTTGTGTACACGTGTACACACTTATTTGGGTACAGAAAGTACGATCAACACCAATCACAAGTTAAGAGCATCGCTGTCCTGAGGAAACCAGGTATCTCCAAAATCCATAAAAACAGCCTCGTTTTCAGCTTCGTAGCAACTAATTATTCAGCTTTGACAGCGATAGAATCCATTGTGTTTAACCATATTTTACAAGACTAATGCATCAATTGTGAACTTCTAACAATGGATTCTGATAAAACGTGTAAAAGTCATGAGGTGACTGATGACTCTCAGTGTGTCTTTGGAGCTACTGAAGAGGCCCCCGTGGTCTCCAGGGATGCAGACAGAACATTAGAGTTAAGCGTAGCAAAAGGTAAGAATGAGTAAAGACGAGAAGAGAGGGAGGGACAACAGCAGTTATGACCTGTGGGTGTCTCTCAGTGTGTCTAACTGTCACGTCTCAGTGTGTTTACTGCTGCTGCCCCGGGCTTTTTGTCCCAGCTAAAGTAACTTCCTCCCCAGGATCCTGTATCTTCATCCTCGGCTGCTGAGCGAGAACACATTTGCATAATCCTTGTGAATGCATGCCTGTAAAGATCCCTCGTAATCATCGCAGCCGTGTAGGTATCAGTTTCTATACGAATTCTTTCAGTGAGCCGGGCATCATGGGATACTGTCCCAAAGAGGACAAATAAACCCTCTATGAAGCCTATAAGCTGCCTCTGCACCGGTCAAAATGTCTGTATTATGTATTTTACTTCTAATGAAACAGTTGTTGGAACAAGATGAGCAGCAGATTTGTTCACTTCTTGGAAGTACAGCGTTACCACACTATAGATTAAATGACTTATTCAGATGGGTGTTTTTTTTGTCTTTTTGCAGTGCGCTCAGTCGAGGGATGGTGAGGTGTGAGTGGAAACACTGAGCCAATCAACCTGAGCCAGCGAGCCCGATGTCTGTTGACCTCCCCGTCTCCGGTTTCCCTCCTGTTCACTTGAAACCGGCTGTCAGTCACTGCACAACGAGAACACACACACATGCATGATCCCCATATGTCTCGCTGGTGAGGAGGCTGCTCTCATTCATTCCACCTGGACTGTAACCTCTACCTCCGTCACATCCTTCTCGCTCTGAGACGGGAGATCGGCTTACTCTGTGTTTCTCTGGCCTCTCCGTATTATTATTTTTTTGTTCGCAGCTGCATTCGACCTCCGCAGGCTGGACAAGCAGATATGAGCTCATGCAAGTGGTCAAAATAAATGAATAAACTGTGCAATATTTACATCCCAGGCGTTAAGCTGGCAATCTCCCTGAGAGCTGCTTCTGATAAGTGAGCAGACACAGAGCCAGTGCTTTTGTTCAAGGTCACTTTTACAGACAACATGACTGTTGATGGACACGTTGGTTGTTGCTGTAAGCACTGGACCTCTGACCTCTCGCTGCAGGGTTGCCTCCCATGCAGTCCATTTCATTGCATTTATTCAGAGTGATTGCAGTGAGCGAGCAGACGGGTTCAGAATCTTGCTCATTGTCATTTTGACCAGATACGCTGCCTTTGGATGGATGCATTGTAGTTTCTGCTTTTCCCACCACCTATAAAAGCTGCTAAGTTGACGTTTAAAGCTTGAAAATGCCCTAAAAGTGAGATCTTACATTAAATTCACCCAGACCTGGGTTCACAGCGTATGTGAATCGGTGCCAAAAGCTGTGCCACAGTTCACTAATTATGACTGAGATGGGCTCCGACTGCAAGCCAATATTGTTTTTATGCAAACTACAGGACACACTATCCGTGTAACCAAAGAAAACTGGAGGGTAACATTACCAAATGAAACGATTTGACACTAAAACTAAACAAAAGCGGTGAAACACAGTCACAGTGGCATGAGATCTCAGCAGAGATGTGATTGGATCCTTTATGGCAGATTCAGGTCCAGTTTTCCATAAACATTACTGACGGTGAATAATCAGGATGGTTCCCAATCAGCTCTGTACTGCTGAACTACTGTGGAAAATAAATGTCCGTGTCAAAGTGACCTTACAGGGTTTTAGAATTACTGTCCGTGAAAAGGGCGTTATTATTGTCCAAATACAATAATTATTGATTATGTGTCATAAGGTTGAAATAGGCCGGAAATCTGAAGGATTAGCAACTTTCTATAAACAGTCACTGTAGGAGGGCATGGCAGGTCATTGAGAAAACCCACAACACGTTTATTGTGTGTTAAGATTATTACATAAGACTGAAGTGTGAACTTTGTTGAATCCAACAATCTGTAAGAAAAATGACTGTCACTTAAAGTCGGAATTATTCTGAATCCAATTTAAAACCATAAATGTTCAACATACTTGTGATTGGTTTAGTAACATCTTACATAACGCACCTCAAACTAACTGTATTTATTGTTTTAGGAGTCACATTTACTTTGACAGTGGAACAGCTATCAGTGTTCATTTGCTAAGTGACACCTCCTGATAGTGGGTTAGCAGTAAGTAGTGAAGTGTGTGAGCTCAGCAGGACTGAATTAGTGGCAGCGAGAGGCTGAGTCGGGCTAATTGGGAGCGACGGGGCCTGGTCAGTCGCTACTGTTCACCTCACGTGCACTATTGTACATTTCACTGCAGCAGGGTTTCTTTATTTTTTTATTTATTTCAAATGCATGGACATAATGTTCAAATCTGACGTCTTTGAACTTTTTCACATACTCTTCATACTCACTTTATCCTTTCACTAAGAAATGTCATTCAAAACTTAAACAAGCCTCCACCTTTTGGACTTTGTTGTTCAGAGTTCAGAGTTATTCTGTCATCGCAGTTTAACCCTTGTGCTACCTTGCCGGGTCATGTTGACCCGGTGTCTCCTCCAGAGGACAAGGGTTACGTTTCTGGACGTTTCTGACTTACACTTACACTCATTGATGCTTCAACTGCTCTCACCCATGAGGTGTCATAGCAAGTAACTTATATACCTCAACTAAACTTAACTTAACTGTCTGAAATTCCAACGGCATTCGACTGCTTTCACTACTTACACGTCAATGACATTTCAGCTGCTATCGTCTGACATTTGCATCACATTCATCTTTCTCTTGAACTGACATTTGTCCTCTGACTGCTTACACTTTGACACTTAAAACCCTTTCAGGTCTCAGGTCAACAACAAAGAAATACTTCTTCAGCTCTTCTAACACCCACAGCTTCCGGTGTTCATACACAAAACACTGCAAGTGCTTTTGGTTTTTGTAAAAATACCACTTCAACTGCTTTCGGTGTTTTAACGAAAGACTTTCAGCAGTAATCCCAGCTGCTTTTTTTTGTTAACCATTAAAAACATGACATATGTCCAGCATAAAGGATGATCAGCATGGCACTGTTGGTCAATGCTTAAAAAGCTTTTTGGCTACAGGCAATTATGAAGCAGAGCTCTGTATTGTGTGTTTGTCCATTAAGTGAGTCATATATCCATTTAGGGTCAGGCTGCTGAACTGGCCTAACAGGACCTATGCAGACCTTGTTAGCTCACTCCTTAAAACTGCACGGTTTAATGGAGCTAACAATAACCCCAGCAAAAGAGCGCTATACAACTGCACCTTAATGCTTACAGCCTCACAACATAATGGTTTGTTCACATTTCTCAGATGACTTCATGGTCCTACACGTGACCACACTCACACGGTGTTGTCAGATCAGATCGACAGTTTCCAGCCCAATCACAAGTTAAACCTCTGACATCTCTGAAATGTCTGAAATGTAACCCCCCCCCCACCACCACCACCACCAAAATCCATAGTACCTGCAGCCCCTCTGCTCCTCTGGCAGAATGTTAATGTGCTGCTGTTCACTGTGAGAAAGCGGAAGTTGGAGTTGAATGTGATCATTAATCGTGAACCACAATGGCTTCCATATGGAGAGGGCATGGCTGTGCATAAAGAACGTCAGCGCACAATGGGCTAAACATCTCTCACAATCAAAGCCTGTCGTGTGGGGGGGGGGGGGGGCACTCTCTACTGTAATGTGCAACATGACAGATTAGGCAACAAATCACACATTAACAAAAATCACATTGTGTGGATAAAGAAGGAGAGGAAGAGGGAGAGTGGGATACTTTGACCTGGAGACGGGGAGTAGGGGGCGGTCCAGTTTAGCGTGTAAATCGTGCAGGTTGAATGGCTGCCAGGTGTCCGAGGCTGCTTCTCACACACTGAAAGACACAAGCAGAAGGCGCTTTAAGTCCTCAGACGAGGAACGGGAAGGTGAAGCAAACAGTCCGTCTTCTTACCACAAACAGGATCGAAACACTGACCCCAACCCTTTATACGAGGAGCTCTCCTCTCTGAGAAGCAGCCCTTCGAGGATCAGAGTTTGGAGTCAGCATGGAAACAAATCATCCCCTGGCTAACGGGTGGAGGTTCAATTAGATGCACTGCCTCGAACAGACTAGAATTCAATTATGTAAAGAACGAGTTACGGTTGAAGGATGGAAATAAACAAGGTGCTCTGATGTTTTATTCATCCCACACCTCAAAATACATCCTGCATTAAACAGCAGCAGCAGCCGGCTTTAGCTCCAGCGTCTGGAGCTTTTTTCCATCGCGCTTAGCCTTTAGGTCCTCAAATTAGAGGGGTAGCAATTTACATATTTGCAACGACTGGTGTGACTTTCATTATTTTACTGCAAGAAGCTAATAGAGCTACACAGTCACTGCAGCGTCCTGATAAAGGAACATGCTCTTTGGAAAGATTACCCCAGACAATAATTCAATATAGTGACAGCTTTGAGTAAAGAGATTCTCACTTTAATATTTATCAACCCTAATGACCAAACCATTTCTAAACAGCAGATGTGACAAAATTAATAAATGGCATATAACACAACATAATGTCGTCGTATATAAGAACATTTGGAGTGTTTATTGAAGTCGTAATCCTCAAGATTTCAGTGACAAAAAAATTGCAGATAATAAAGTGTATAAAAAATGGTAAAACTGTAAAGTTTATAGTAACAAATACGTTATAATTATAATCTTAAGATATTCATGAAATCAAACCAATCAAATCATTTTTGACTCAATTTCAGTGTCGGCATTTTTATAATATCATGATTGACAATATATATATCAGACTGTATATATCTCTGCAACCATCTCCTGATGAAGGCCGTCAGATGCAGTTAAAAGCTCTGGAAGAGATCTAGGTAGGGAGTGTGTGTGTGTGTGTGTGGGGGGGGGGGTGGGGGGGGGGTGTGTTATTTTTGGCCACCGGGACGATAAACAGCGGCGACAGACAACA